>CAEGAD010003110.1:0-28428 GCA_903067055.1 Poeciliopsis paucimaculata | reverse complement strand
TCCTCCCACAGTCCAAAAACATGACTGTCAGGTTAATTGGTCTTTCCAAATTCTCCCTAGGTGTGAGTGTGTGTGTGTATGGTTGTTTGTCCTGTTTGTTTCTGTGTTGCCCTGTGACAGACTGGCGACCTGTCCAGGTGACCCCGCCTCTCGCCCGGAATGCAGCTGGAGATCGGCACCAGCAACTCCCGACCCCATTAGGGACAAGGGTGACGGAAAATGGATGGATATACTAAAATGTGTGCTCAATGTCATGTGTGCGCTATTGCTAGTGTTGGCATTTCCCATTGCCAAGGCAACGTAATTAGCAAAAAACAATTGAGAAAAGAGCATGGTGGGATACTGGCTTAAGACATAGACGCCATGCTTGTGACAGCACAAATATTACTGGTAGTGTCAACATGCTACTAATAGCCCACAGGCTAATAATACCATTTAGCCAACATTAGATTTTTAGCTCATTTTTATATAAATAGCTAAACTTTACATACAGGTGCCACACACTGGATATAGGGAGTTGGTTGGGTAAACAAACTCCTGCCCAAGATCAGAAGGCTGTTAGTGATCAGTGGCAAACTGCTGGTGGATGTTTAGTGTCAGAAAGCTGACATCGTTGTTTCTCCCTACATCCAGTGGGTGGCGCAGGTTGTTATCGATAGTAGCCACACAGGCAAACCCGCTAGAAGGAAACAAACACACCCAGTACAACACTTCTATTCTATTGAGACAGGTTGCCAGGTGACTGTGCTAAAAGGCATTTCAAAGGAGAGCAGAAAGTCCAAGCAGAGACTTAGTCTGAGCACAAAGAGAAATGTTGAGTACAAGCGTTACATGTTTTGAGAAGACAGATATTTCAAAATAAAAATGTACGCAAAAGTATTAAAAGTTTTGAGAACAAGAGGCATGAAATCCTGCTTTCATACTGAAAATGTGTGCTCTTGGATTATGGGGAAAAAATTCCCCCATATAAAACGAGTTGCTCTCACAAGGGGAAGGGTATAGGGGAACAGAACAGGGATAAACGAGGGCTCTGTGGAGCTACAATAACAAGGAATTCAGACCAATGCGTTTAAGTTCTATTTTAAATAGATCATAAGTGAATTATTTACATGTGAAAAGCAAGAATTTAAAAGTATGATCTATCCACTTTAATACAAAAAAACACAGTGGCCTTTTGGTGGACCACCATTGGTGGTCCACAACTACTGGGTTTAGCATGTTTTCTGTGTCACATCACCTTTCCAACACCTTCTACCACACAACGGGCATTTGGGACCACCAGTTCTTGCTCCTACACATTACCTTTTATTCTTGTTCTTTGGCTCCTTGCGCTCTTGAATCATCTGGAGTTTGATCAACTCCTGAAAGGCAAGAGAAGGTGAGAAACTATCTACAGCAGTCCTAACCAACATGAGGTTCCAACCTTACTTCAGCCAGGTAGTCCAGATCAGACATTTGAAGCTCAGTCATGACGTTATGTTCGGTTGTGTTTGGACCTTCAGTTTGGGTACGCTTTGCTGTGCAGCTCTCTACATCAGTATTCACCGCAGCGTCACAACTGGGTGCACAGGGAGCAGTGAAGGTAAACTTCTCTGCAGTGCTCTTCAGCCTGTTGGCTGCTGGAGGGTCACCCAGCTGGATCGGAGCCCCAGCACTCTGCAGTGTCACACCGTTGCCTGCCAAGTACACAAGGCTGCCCCCATCATCCTTGATGGGGAAGTTCAACTGACCCCTTTCATCTTCAGAGCGCCGTCTGATCTCCACGTCACTGACTCCTGTTTTCTTGCCACCAAGCACAATGTTTTCTCCTGCAGGACCTGTAGAAGGAGGAGCCTGCTGGATCTGCGCTGTGTGGCTGGTTCCCCCCTCTGAACGCTGTGTGAGCTTTATGGCGTCCACTCTTGGCTGCTGTGAGGACCCGCTGTTTTCCACTGGACTCGTTGACCTGTAATATGAAAACATGTGATGGCTCCATTCAGCCAGAATTAATCTCCTACTCAGAAATTATACCACATCTTCAATGGCCTTGAAAAACTAGGTCACATTTTTATTAAAACTTCACATTGTCTGTGAAACCCAGCAAAAACAAATATATCAGTTTAATAATTAAAAAAAAATGTTTCAATCTAAATTAATCTAAAAAGTTGTTAATTTTCCATAAAAATAAGTGAGAGAAAGAGAAACTGATGAGATAAAGTTAACATGTCATGGTTAACATCAGGTCATTTTGAAAGTCATGCCTGGAACAGGATTGTTGCAAGTTTCAGTAAGTTAAATTTAACAACTTGTAAAACCATTATGAAGAAATATAAAATTGACACAATATATTAGCAGAAACATTCAATTTAACATTTTAACTAAGAAATATTTTGTTGTCAATTAGTTACCAAAGAAGATTCCAGTTTATTAAAAAAAAAAAAGGATCCAATTATGAAAGTGCTAGTAAAAGAATCAAAACAGTTCTCTTAACCCAAATAAACAGAACACTATTGCATGTCTATATACAATCGGACAATATGTCTCAGCTCATTCCCTTTAGCAGAACTCTCAGTTTCAAGGGTTTTGTTGGGCAAGTTTTTGTTTGTACTAAGGATAAACTGGAGCTGAAAGGATGGAAAAAAAGAGTGATCTGATAAACATTAATATTTATTGTTTAGTCTTCCTGTTCTCTCTCAACTTATTGTATTCATTTTCTGCTGTCACTCCATGCTGAGTTTTTTATTTTTAAGAAGTTATGAGGCACGGAGGTGACACCTGAGACTGTGATGTGCCTGGATGGTGGAGGCCGCCCTTTGGCTGCATGCTGCCACGTCCTCAGGATTTCTTCTCTGTCTGGATCTTTCTAAGTACATGTTGAATGGCATGCCTGCACTGATGATGCTGCTGTGCGGCTCAGACACTGATGAACCCTACAAAACATAAAACATCCTGCACTGACTAACTACCAACTTTGGCTGCTTAGCATGCAAAACCTGCTCTCCACTCCACTCACCCTGTGCTGGTTCAGTGTGTGTGTGAGAGGGAGGCTGTAGGCCATCTGGTGGACCACGGCGTTGTCACAGGCCTCCTCACACAGTTGATTTTGAGATCTTGTCACACTGTTAGAAAAGCCGGTCTGGGTTAAGTTTTCCCTCGTGTTACCTGGAAGCATCTTCAACATCTGCAGAAACGCTTCTGTAGTGGAAGGGAGGGGGAAACCCTGAACTGATTAGTTGAAGGGTGAACCTTCTGACAGGTTAACTACAACCTAAATAAAATTAAAAAAAGTTGTGGAAGTTTTTCTGCACAAAAGATTCAGACCAACAGGGGAAATGCACTCTGGTCCATTTAAATCAAACCAGACGTGGTGGTGGTGAGTACACCTTTAAATTCTGTTTTATTATAAACAGCTGCTCCTTGCTGAAGGTGGCAACAACTTTTCACTGCATTATGCACACATCAGTAATAATAGCTGATATTTTTATCTATAGAGACGTAGTTTCTACATCTTCAGTGGAATTTCACTAATCTTTGGCTGATCATGGTTTCTAGCCCTCATCATTAAAGGTGCAGCAGCAGACCGATTTGGGTCATACCAGTCTCCCTTTAGAGTCAATTTCACAAAACTGACCCTAAGGGGAGAAGCTGGAGTGAACAAAAAAAAACGAGAGCCAAGAACTGAACCTTGAGGAATACCACAGTAAAGAAGTGGCAAAATGAATTTACGGTTTTGTGTATGAACACAAAGTTCTGTCCTCCAGGTATGACCCAAACCAGTCACCTTTAATCCCCACCCAATGTTCCGACCGAGATATTAGAACACTGTGATCGACAGCTTGACATAAATGAATGGGTGATGAACAAGCTTCTGCAGCACATGATAGCTGCAGAGGAGGTCAAG
The DNA here is from genome assembly GCA_903067055.1 of Poeciliopsis paucimaculata. Taxonomy (NCBI): domain Eukaryota; kingdom Metazoa; phylum Chordata; class Actinopteri; order Cyprinodontiformes; family Poeciliidae; genus Poeciliopsis; species Poeciliopsis paucimaculata. Next base: position 24,548 of record CAEGAD010003110.1, on the reverse strand, counting down.
TCATTTAAATGAGATGTGCTGGAACAAAGACGCATCAAATCCAGGGCATTGGTCCCTGAGAACCAGGGTTTGGGAGCCATTGCATTGCACAATAAGGTCAATCATCAGTTCAAATCAGAATGTTGACTTTGGTGTCCTGCATTAACCTGGTTTGGCTACAGAATCAGAAGACCAGTGTATGCCACATTACTGCATCTGAAGTCCTGTAAACCAGGTCTGCAAAACCTGAAAACAAAGTTTCAATACAGATTGTTGTTAACTGATAACTCCTCCATGGACCCCACGGCTTCATTTGCTGCTTCACTGTGTGACTTATAAGTTCTGGTTGGCTGTAATTGTGCACTGGACACAACTTCCAAGTTTAGCTGTAGAGAATGAGCAAGGTTAGATGGTGGCAAAGCTCTCATCAGCTGCACAGATTCACAAACTTACGCTTCAAATAAACATGACCCTGAGAAAGCTCCAACCCAGGATGATTCTGTAGGAAGTAGTGAAGGCCTCCCTCATCTGAAGAAGAAAAAAAAACAGACAAAATCTAATGAGACACACATGGGAGGCTGTCTGCTCCATATGAAGCAGACAGGCTTCATATGGAGAGAAATTATCTCAGTCAACAGTTCTGCAGCTATGACACAATCCAGTCAATGCTGCATCTTTAAAGCCCAACCCAATGTTGGAAGATATTAGAACATTGTGTTCAACAGGATCACAGGTGCTTGTTCCTATCAATATACTCATGTCTAACTCATTGCGAACTCATTTGTGTGACAGACATAACATTGTAATTAGTTGAGCAATATGGATGGACCAGACGGAGAGGGAAGTTTTTGAGCACAACTGTGAAATCTCCACTATGAGTACATCGCACATGACCTGGGAGATTGATGACTCTGTGTCTGTCTTATTTCATTCAAAGACAGTTAACCTTCTAATGAAAACTTTGAATACTATAGTTGTGTGTGATTTTTGGTTGTATGAAGAGTTTTACTTCCAAAACTCTAGTGCAAAAAACTTTAATGCATTATTTTGGTGAAACAAACAGTTTTCAGAAGCTGGCATTGTAATCAGATATGTGTGTAAGGGATTGGCGAAACCTAAATTCAAAGCCAACTGTCATCTTAACATTTGCAGTTTTGCTAGGTGAGACAACTCATGGTTGGGCTTTTCCAGATTGCCTTTGCATATTACTAATCACTTGTTTTCTGCAAGTAGGTGTCTGAATGGTCATGATAAGGTATCTTCATAAGACTTTACGTGCAGACAACATCTGGCGGCACAGTCTGTACCTTCGAGGGACCAAAATTAGACGTCCAAAGACGACACAGAAAATATTATAATGTAGTTTTTTCCCCCGCTAATCCTCTAAACCGACAGAAAAGGCTATGCTGTGCCACTCTGACGAGGTATGGCACACCAGACGGGCTTCCCGGTCATACCCAGTATGATGCTCCTGTCCTCCGCCGACAGACTGAGATACCAGCGCAGCAGCTCTGTGTCCGTCAAAGCCAAGAAGTGATGAGTGTTCACCAGTTCTAGAACTGACCTGTGGCGAGAGCAGAAATAAACCTTCACGTCTGTTCCTTATGAGCACAGAAAGAACAAGATGGCGTTACCTGCTTAGCAGGAACTTCCGGCTCTCCTCTGTGTAAGCAGAAACCACATTTAGTTGGTTAATAACTAAACCGCAGACCTTTACAACCTCACTGTCATTAGCAAACTACTTTTAGCCCACCTCGTGTCTTTAGGGAACTTACTTGTGTTCGAATGTTCACAAAGATAGTATGGAGGCGTCACCGTCTGTGTCAGCGGCTGAGTTGGCGCCGACACGGCGGGACAGTCCAGGACCCTGTAAACCGAGCGGGGAACAGGCTCCTCGTAGTACACCGTGGCGGCTGGACCGGGCCAACAGGCCAGACACACAGCCGAGGGATGGTTGGTCAGCAACTGCAGGCCTGCGGGGCTCGTGCTCCTCACAGCGTCTCTTTTGGAACTCAGCATCATTACTCCTAACGCTTGAATTTCAGCTTGGAAGCTAAAGCGAGGTTGGTCACGTGATCACACCGGTGTGACCTTAGTATCAGTTAATGAGGAAAGGCCTGAGTTTTATCCACCAGGATTCTGTTCCCCATGTTGTTGCGTTGGGGCCAGAGGCGTCAAGTTTTGGGATCCTTTTGAGAAAATAACCCAAATACCAGAAATAGCAATGAGAAAAGCATATGCATTTCATAAACAGTGTAATTCAAGTTCTGAATAAATAAAAGCATTTTTTTTTTTTTTTTTTTTGGTCCATAATTTTGCTTTTAATGATGACTGCATTATGTCACCTTGTAGCTCATCCAGCAACACTGCTTGTAAGCCACCTTAAGGGAGATCTGCATTTTGTTGCAAACCTTTTTGTTTGGAGCAATTCAACACAGAGTTAAAACATATTAGAGCAGCCTTTGTCCTCGTCTCCCACGCTGCGCCCGCTACTTTCAGAAACAGCTTCTGCTCCAGTGTGGAACAGCGTGTTCATCTCCTGCAGCACCTGTCTGTGCTCTGCTGAGGGGTCAGTTCTCTGGTGATGTGACTGATCATACAGATAACGCTGAATCCAACAAAAATAAAAGTTTGCCGCCTACACGTGCTTGTGTTCATCAGCAGTGAGGAGAAGCCATAGCTGCAGCTGATGACTGATTGTGTTAAAGCAGGGTTTTTGGTACTTTGCTTTATTTGAACCCACAGGTGTGTGTCAACTAGAGTTGGGCAGTAACTACTTGCATTTACTTAGTTACATTTACTTCAATAAGGTTTTGGGTGGGAAATGTGTGTATTTTTACTATGCCATACATTTTACTTTTACTTAAGTATTACTATTACCTAAGTAAGAGTAGTAGTACTTAAGGAAGTAAGTACTACTCATAGGATTCCTATGAGGGGAACTTAACTGAATGAAGAGCAAGTTTGTTCTAACCAAAATTTCACCAGACACTCACCTGCAGGTTTTGTCAAAGTTTCATATAGAAAGATATTGATTTGGGAAAATGTTTCTTTTGCCAGTCTCTGTTTGTTTGATGATTTAATTTCTGATTATTCAATTTTGAAATGATTCATGTTTCATAACATCCATCAAAAAGTATTTCACCAAATACTTTTTTTCTTATTTCAGTCATTTCTTGGACGGCTGCTTTTTTACTTAAGTAAAAATATGTTGAAGTACTGATGCTCTAACCTAAGTACATTTTTTGGGTTCTCTACCCACCTCTGGTGTTAACACAATGCCAAAGAGGAAAAACACCAGCAATGACATTAGAAATGTAATTACTGCTGTCCAATCTCAGAGGTTTCTATTTGGCCAATCCCAAGCTATCCATCATGTCAACCTGAGGAAATATTCAGGGCAGGACTGGATGTCGTAGTGAGGCGACGATAGGGGGATGCCAAGTAGAACACCTCCTCTCTCCAGCATTTCAATTTCAAAGTGACCTGAGGAGAGGTGAAGAGAAACTCCCAATTTACCAGTGGATCTATGTTCTCAACCTCACCTGGTCACAAAATTGAGTTTATGACTGAAAGAAGTTGTTTCTGGATGCAGCTGCCTGGAATGCGTTTCCTCAGCCGGATGTCTGGGCTGCACAGGAGGTTGGTCGCCTCCTTCAAGAGATGTTTACAGCGGTTGGTAAGCAGTTGCTGCTAAAGGTGTTTCTACAGGCTTTTGAAAGCGGATATGAACTTTTATCCAATTCTTTTTCTATTTACAGTTGGGTTTTTGTCTTAAGTAACAACATTGTAAAATTCTTTGTGTGTTTTCCCTGTTGAATTTAGAGTGCAGTAATTCTTGAACTTGAGAAATGAGTGTTGCACTAAGATGTGAGCAGGAATGAGAAATGTCCACTAGAGGGAAGCCTCGTTCAGCCCACAATAAATCTGTGCTGACAGTAAATTTTGAAATATAGAAATATCATGTGGATGTTATGTGTGCTTTTGTGATGCCTCAGACTCGGGTCTCACTCGGGTCCTTCACAGTGTGAAGAGAGAGCTGGAGAGAGTTCAGATGTTCTCTTTGAGTGTGTGAGTCTCCTGGTGTTTCTGGAGGAAATGTGTGAAACCACGGTATTGTGGAGCAGCCCCGTTTTGTTGGTGAATCAGTGGTTCTCCTGGTCATGTGATTTAACCTGTACTGTTAAACTTGTGGCTCTGTGCTGTGTCAGCATTGATTATGTGCTGGTTTACTTTCCTTTAATGATGTGCAGATCTAAACCTTCAACCAGGATGTGTTCTGCTCATCATAATGCACCGACAGGTTCTGCCAGGCCTGGACTTAGAGACCAACTTAAGAAATTTCAAACCTTTTTGACTTGACAATATCTGCCCCTTCTAGAGGTAAAAGTTCTTTAACTTCAGGTTGTGGGAACATCTCTTGTCCACAGCCTTCTTCTGTCAGTTGGTTTTCTTTAAGATTTAGTTCTGGGGTCTAGCTGCGTCATTCAAAACTTTAGTGTTCTTCTCTTAAATGATTAACATCATATTCATCTGAGTTAAAGAAAGGACATGACCCTACCATCACCATACTCTACTCCCTGAGTGTCTGGTGTTCTTCTGTTCTGTGTCAAACTTAACTTCTGGGATTAAATACCAAAAGGTCAACTTTGGGTCCAACAAGCTCTTAAAATGTTTTGGGAGATTTTAGCCAGGTCTGGGTGTTTTCTTCAGAAGAAAAGGATTTTCCTACTCTTTAGTCCAGACACTAGAAGAATAGGAGATTGTTGTCACAGTTGGTATGTGTTGGAAATCCCTGCAGCTCCTTCCATGTTACCGTCAGTCTCTTTTCAGCCTCCCTAACATGTTTCAGCCATGGATGCATCTGTTCTGGTATTAGAGAGATGAGCAAGACTTGACTTGGTGCATTTCCTCAGTGACTGTGACCAATGGGTGAGAACCTTGGACAGTTTTACTAGTCAATGTCAGACACAGAGAAATAACAGGTATGTCACAAATGGGTAGAGGAGAGCTTGACTGTGAAGATCAGTCCGGCAACTGGAAGAAAGAAGGTGTGATCTTAAAAAAACAAAAAAAAAACAGCAGATGACTAGGCCTGACCTTCAGGGTCATAGGGGTCGGCTCCGCCCACACAGGAGCTCTTTTACACAGAGCCTGAGGAGCAAACACCACCCAGGATCTGGTACTTTAAACATCTTACAGTTGTCCAGGTGGACCATCCAGCTTTTCGTACTTTGAAAACTACCTCAGTTAAAACTGCAGTCATAATGGACCACTTTTGTCAAAATATTTGCTTTTTTGATGACAAAAACATATTGTTATACCAGCAGCAGAATTCAGCTTCTATGCACCACAAATCTGGAATGAACTTCCTGAAACGGAGTTTCTAAAACTCACCTATGTAGATTTGGAATGTTGATCAGCTTGTTTGATGTGTATTGATGGTTTTGATGATGAAACAATGATAGTTACACAATTGTTGGCTGTATGCACTTTGGACTGCCTTGTTGCTGAAACGTGCTATACAAATAAAAACTGATTGATTGTAAATGAGAGCAGCATTACTGAGAACTTGTCCATATCAGAATCCAATGTATTCCTGGTATTACATTGATGCAGAAAGTAGCAAACGCCAATAATATACAATGATGCAATAAATATGTAAAATGACACATGATGTCAATAACAAGAACCTCGGCCTTTTACTTGTCTGTCTAAACTGGATCTGAAGCCCTCAGTCATCAGTGTTCAGGGCAGGTGGACAAATGCTCTAATAAAATATTTGTATTTGTTGTGAGTGCTGGCAGAAGCTGTGCTCACACACAAACACACAATAGAAGGGCAGGGCAGGTCCCCAGAGGGCACTAAAAGGCCTTTCATAATATTCCAAGGCACTCTGCTCTCTCAATCAATGGCCGCTGCCTTCCAGGCGGCGTTACTGGAGCCCTCCGCTCGGCTTTTCCTCTCTGTGGTTTGATAAGGCACTGACTCATCAGCAGGCAGAGTGCTGTGGCCGTCAACACACTTTGATAGCCTATCAGATACCATCATGCTCTTCACTTCATGACTAACTGAAGCAGCAGTGGTGTTACAAGCCAGTCTCTGAGCTGCAGGGCAGGAGTTCTGGGGAGACGGAGGGAAAACGTCACAAGATGCCTGCTGAAGGGCCACAGGACTCGCCTCGGCCCTCAGCTGCTGTTCACATTACAACAAATACACACGCAAACACAATTCTTCACAGTTTGTGAAGAAGAAATCACACTGGGTTTCTGCAATCAGATTTTGGCTAAATTAGAAATTTTCCCTCAATCCTAGTTAGCAATATTCCCCTGGAAATCCCATATTCAGCCATTTTTCTGACATCTTCCATCTCAATCAGTCTTGTCATGACTTGCGGTGAAGAGGTGGTGAGGAAGACGCTGAGGAACCAGGTTGAAATGAAGAAAAATTATTTGTGAAGTCCAAAACCCAAAAATCCAGACAGCACCGATGAGCGGAAGGCTAATGCTCACTGCTGGTAGCAACTGGTACAAATGAATAACTGTCAGCAGACAAGACTAGACAGCTTGACAAGACAGATTCAACAAGGACCCCATAAGGAAGAAGGAACACAGGTGGGATTAAATACACAGAGGGTAATCAGGGAAACGAGACACAGCTGGGAACAATCAAGGAGTACACAGTAAATTAACTGAAAACACACAGAAACCCAAATTAACAACAGAGAAAAACCCAAATCCTCACAAACCATGCCTTAAAGATTCCATCATTTCTGATCACTTTCAGATTTACTTCAAAAGCTGCCATATTTTGCACTCTGTTTTTTTCTTTCTGCCCAGACATTTAATTAAATTAGCATCAAAATAATATGGCATCAAATGATGACTCACTTCCTATCAATGTATAGAATTTGAGTAAAAATAATTTAATCATATTAATAAATCAGAATGATGCATTCCAGTGAGACTTGTCAGATTAAATGCAAGTTTTGAAAATAACCTTTAAGCAGGTATTAAATTAACTTTCCATTTCTGTATTAAAAATGTTTTTATTGGTCTGATGTGATCTTCTAATCTTAAATGTCACATTTTTATTAGCTGCCGGCAGAAAATCCTCTCAAACAGAAATTAATTATTATGGCCGTCACATTAACATTCTAAAACAATAATCTCAAGATTTAGAGATATCCCAGAGTTCTTTTCATTCCATCAACTGAACATGGAGAGAGGATGATACAACCACAAACCCACCAAGTTAGGTCTGTGGTCAGTATGGTTCTCCTAAACTAACACAGAGTAGCTGAAAAATATGACTGGTGACATGAAAGTCAACAACCTGCCTGTCCCTCTCTTGGGTCATTGGGTCTTTTGTCTGGAGTGTATTGTGTCTTTGGTCACTTGAATCATGATGGGATTGCTTATGTGAATTCTCTGAAATGATTTTCAAAACAGGATACGATTTGCTTGAAAGCTGGAAACACAGCTGTCCCCCCTTCTCCCGCCCTTTGGTTCAGTGTTGGTTTTCCCCTTTTCCCAACTGTAACGTGCACACCTACATTTAGACAGACCATCAAACCAGAACTTCCTTCCACCTCAGTGCTGCTCTACCTTGTGTAGGTCTGTCTCATAAATCAAAAAACTTGCATGTAACTTTATATTTTGTCTGTTTTTGTTTGTTTTATGATCAGTTACTCAGTACTTCAGTGGTCTTTTTACCAAATATATATTTACTCTTACTTCACTAATTTCTTGAAAAACTAATTTTAACTTTTACTTGAGTAAATTTATGTTGAAGTAGTGCTGGTCTTACTTGAGTACAATTGTTAACTGCAGTGTTATAACTTGTTTGTTTCTCGTAGCTCAAAATCAAGAGTTTCTTCCTTTAAGGAAAGGGAGAAAGTTTAGTGAACCATCTCCGCCCTTTTCAAGTTAGCGTCTAACTTCATCCTCTGAAGTTGCTGCTATCAGAACAGATTACTCTTTAACCTCCTTCTGCACCCACACTTGTCTTTTGATACTTCAATATTTATAGCTTATTCTGTGCTCTCACTCAACTCATTTATATTTCATTAGCTTCCAAACATGTTTGGCCCTTTTTGTTGGCTTTATGATGCTCGTGGAGATAAAAACAAGGTATAAAAGTGCATCAAAGTAACTAAATAAGATCTTCTTGCCCTTCTGAGAGTCCAGCGCTGTGTGAGCCAGGCTTGAAACCGAACTTATCCTCCGCTTTCAGCCCACCAGACGTTGCTCTACCACAAAGAGTAATCATTTACCCAGAAATGCATGAGCAGCGGTGAGGAGAGGCATGTGACCCAGAAATCAGGCAGGTCAGACCCGAGGAGTCAGTCAGCTGACTGCTGGCAGGAGGAGGGTCAAAAGACGAAACAACAGCTCTGCAGGCAGTGAAGCATCAAGGAGCTTTTATTGTACCCAGTACAGATCATCAGAAACTCAGCAGTGTAAGAAACACATTGTGAGGGGGGAGGGGATGAAGGGAGAGCCTGTACAAACACAGATCCTTTGATGAGATCATCATCCACCTCTGGTGGATTTCTGGCCTTTTCCACTTTCTCACAGTTTAAAGCAGCAGCATGTAACTTTTATAAATAATGTGTTGTTTTGTTTTTTTTACATATTTGTTAAAACTATCACCATGTCGTGACAATTTAACATGAAACAGAAAATCTTTTTTTTATGGACTTGCTGTCATCTTCAGAAACATACTGTTCTGTCAGGAACAGCCAATCAGAGCCAGGAGGAGGGTCTTAACGCTGTCAATCACACTCCCCCTTTTCTCTGTTACACTATCACTGCTTCACCAGTGATAGCCTGTGATGAATGCTAAGACTAGTTAGCATGGCCAGTGATGACAGTGGATAAATGGTAAGTTGTCTGTCATTAGCAGATTGAGCAGCAAGTAGATGAGGATGATCAACAGCACTCCTCCTGGCTCTTGACTGGTTGATTTTGGTTGGAGTGGTGCATTTCTTCAGACAGCAATAATAGCTCTGGGAGGTGAAGGAGATCAGTCTTTTCACATTCGTCTCAAATTACACTGACATGACATAGTAACAGTAAAAATAACAACATATCTTTGTAAAAGTTACACACTGTAGCTTTAACAGCTAAGCAACATGTTGTCATTCAGCCTCCTACCTGAAGCCTAACAGCAGTAGTAGCAACATCATTACAGACTGAACTGTACAGCATGAATTTAAATCAGAACCAATGCAGCCTCATAGCAAAAATATATATATATACTTTATATAAGTTTGTCTTTGCCTAAATTCCGAAAAAAGAGCATATAAACAAATTTCTTTGTCCAGATCCAGTAAAGAGATATGTCAATGGAGTGGTTCCAGCAAGCAGAAAGACGGAGGTCCACAGGGTTCCCGGAGGACTCCGGTGCCCCCACGCCCCGGTTGTGTTTGCATGCAGTGCCCTGATGCCCCTGCCATACTGGCGCATCAGAGGAACAACCAATACGTCAAGCACCCAGACAGATTAGGGGAAAGAAAGGAACCATCTTTATTGGATGTTCCCACAGTGACAGCGTGAACCACATACACACACACATCGGAGTTCAGCATATTAAAATCTCTTACATAGACGTAAAGAACATTTACAGAGTGGAGCTGAAGCCCGGACAGATGGGAAAACAGCCGGAGTGTTAAACGGTGTTCTTCTATCTACAGAGTGTTTGTCTTTGCGTGAATTCAAGCCCTTTCGCTGATCTTGGATTTTGAATGTGGAGACATGAAAACAGGGAACCCAGAAAGGCAACTCTAGACAGGACAGAGCTGTGATTGGCTGCTTCCCAGGAAAACAGACTGTCACAAAGTCAGACGGACAACCACTCCCGCGGTCTGTCAGTCCACTCCAAAATGGTGGCCTTTGACTTTTTCGCTGTTCGGTTTCCGTGGCAACGACAGCCCTGGCCTTGCAGTGCAGAGCTCTGGAGCTACAGGGTCCAGTTCTCCCTCCCCTCACTGCCGCAGGTTCCTCCGAGCTTCCGGAGGCCTCAGAGGGATTTTCCAGGGGGCAGAGGTCAAGCAGAGGTCATTCCCTCCAGGCAGCTCTGCAGGTTCCAGCTGTAGATTTTTCAGAGCTGGTATGAGGAGAAACATTGGGAGTGTCTGCATGTACGAGTGTGTTGTGCATCCGGACACGTGCGAACCGGCTAGTAGCCGTAGCCGTCAGGGAAAGGCAGGGCGGCGCACTGCTCCCCGGCCTCCAGGAGGTAGGCGGTGGCGTCGTCGTAGTGGGTAAGGGGCACGGTGTCGTCCTCCAGCCCCGGCAGGCCGTCCATGTCTGCCTTCAGGTTTGGCCGCTGGTTGTCAGGGAACGCCATAGAGAACAAAGCCTCGGGATCGCACACAAACTTGTAGACATACCGCTCGCCCGCCACCTGAGGAGGATCACATGTTGGGTGTGAGCAGAAAGAGATGCCAAATCCTCAGTAGAAATGTGATTCTAACAGGAAACTAGTGATGCACCCATCCACTTTTTTCACTTCCGATACAGATATCTGAGGCTTAGTATCAGCTGATCCGATGCAAAAAGACAGTCCAGAATCGACTTAAAACTTTTCTTTTTTAAACAGAGACATAAATTAATTGAATTAGAAATGCACTTGATAACTTTGTACCAGTACAGCACACTTAAATACACCAATAGTTTCACAAGCTTGTACTGGGGACAAACAAGTAAAAAAAAGCAACACAGCTTTAATTTGTTCAGTCAGTGCAGCTGGGAGTAGAGCAGCCAATGTAGAATAAATAATAAAGACACTGACAAACCAACAGGTTGACTATATTGGTCAAACATTTAGAAAAACTGCAAGAAACCTTTTTTGAAATGGTTCACAAAGTCAAATTAGGATTTCTGAATAATAATAATAATAATAATAATAATAATAATAATAAGCATGACATCACACAGAAAACAAAATATAGAATTAGACTTTATAGATCCGCCTTTATGGATCGCCGCATTGACACAGATACCTGATGTAGATATTGTTTCCAATATTAGTAACGATAGAGATATTGATCGATCAATACATCAAATTTTATTTGTACTTCACATTTCAGCAACAAGGCCTTTCAAAGCACCTTACATGATAAAAACACAAAGTCATGCAACATAGAATCAACAATTCAAACAATACATTGAGTCAAAGTGCCATCATTAAATTCTTAGTCCTTTATGTTTCAAAAGCAAATCCAAACAGGTGGGTTTTTAATCTAGATTTAAAGTGTTTAAGCAGTTTTGCAATATTCTCGGAGTTTGCTCCAGATTCATTGTACACAGAAACTGAATTCTCAGTTCAGTTACTACTGGATGAATGCATATCTATAGAAAACCCAAGGATGGGAAGACTGGAAAACTGGAGCAAAGAGAGAAGAAAAAGGAACGTGCCTTTACCTTCTGCATGATGCCCTTCTCGTAGTAGTAGCGCAGTGAGCGGCTCAGCTTGTCGTAGTTCATGGCGGGTCTGTTTTTCTGAATGCCCCAGCGACGAGCCACCTGGCACACACCACCAGGACACAAACACACACACACATATAAGAATCGGGCGTTGGCAGGTAGAGGGGCAAACATGGCGGCAGAAAGCAGGCACCGACCTCCTCTGGCTCAATGAGTTTGAACTCCATGCCGCGACCGGTCCAGGCAATGAAGTGTCCGTTGGCCGGGTCGTCCAGCAAGGTGACGAGGAACTGCCAGAGCTGCAGGGAACCGCGGCGCTGGTAGGGAGGGCCGTCGCGGTAAGCAGACGGCTCCTGCTTTATTTTCCCTGCAAACGGAGGAAAGAGTGAAGGAGAGGAGATGGAGAAGAGGAGGCAGAAGGAAGAAAAAGAAAAAAAGGCAAGTGTGAATCAGAAATGTTCTGCATCTCAGTTTGGTGAGACATTCCTACCAGATGGACAACAAAGTGCACTGGCTGGTCATTATACACAGAGCCGTGTTCATCACTAACCAGCAAGTTACAGCTACTTCCAAAGACTAACGCAAAGAAGAACATTATTCTGAGGTGGAGGGAAATTAAACCTGGTTCTTATGATTTTCATTATACTAGTAATACTAATTTACAAATCAATAGTCTGTAATTCTGCTTAACACTAAATAGAGAGTAGGACACTGAAAACCGGAGGGAAGATGAGACAGAAAATGTGAACAAAAAATCCAATATATATTTGTTAATCCTACATTTTAAATCACAATATTAATATAATGTATTTCTCAATTCTCATTGTGATATACAAGTTAAAAATAATACATTTAAATGTTACATGGCATGCTTGTTTATCTGATTGGCTGCCAGTCAAATTTATCAAGAAACTTTTCCCCTCAGGGTAGTTTAGTTATTGGGAAATGGGGACACCAGAGGAACCGTCCATCAGCCCTGAGAAACTCCTGGCTGATTAAAATCAGAAGGTATTAGGCAGCAAAAGCAAAAAAACACATTCTAAAAGTTGGTGTTTCTTTACGTATTTTGTAGCTTTCTCTGTGCTTTGCCAAAGGGGGACCCTGGCCAGAAGCTAGTGTTGTTAGAGGGACCACTCTAACCCATAAATCTGTTTTGATCTAAACTATCATAGATCAAAGTCTGACGGTGCCACCAGCACAATGGTGTGGTGAAAATGATGTGATGTGATTGTGTAGCTTTTCTATGTATGCTAATGAGTTTGCCCTTGTCTGATCAGAGTGTTTCTCCCAAACGGCTTCTAGCAAACCCAGAACAGGAGTTCTTTTATGACTTTGAGTATCAGTCTCATTACTGAGCAGCTTGTTGAAGAACAGAGCAGATTTTTACCTTCTAGTCTTTCAGGAACCACACATGTATCATCAAAGTACAGCTGTGGATCTCTGTCATAGGAGTAGCCTGAAATGAACCAAGAGGAAAGGCAGCATGAATCAGATGGAGTGTACATTCAGTCTAAAGAGGCTAGCTGCCTGCTAAGCAGTTTATACAGCAGCTTCTCAGGAGCCGGGGCCAAATGCTGATGTGTGTGTTGCTGTTGACGGCGCTCTCTCAGCAGCTCCATGAGCCACCAGGTTCAAGGTCATAGAAGACATCAAGAAATAACACACACTTCTAACACACACAGACAACAACTGGGCTCTACTCACCGTCATGCGGATTCTGGTAGAAACTTCCTGCTCTCCCAAAGGACGACTGGCAGTTAGGCACTTCTGGAAACATAACGGAGAGGAGAGCAGGTTTAGAATCTGGGATTAAAGGCTCAGATGAAACGGGCTACATTTGTGCAGGACCACCTACAGATGGAGCGTACAGCAGCCTTCACATGTCTTCTGACTGGTGAAGTTCAATAGGATTCACTGCATCCTTTCTGTTTTAAGTCTCAATGACAATCAATAGCATGAGACCTTTCCCTTTTAAGGGTGAGTGGATTTTTTGGTAGGAAGCTTCCCCTCCAGCCTTTAGGACCACTTCCTGTCCACTCATGATCAATTTGAAGTTTTTCTATTACTTCCTTGACCGCTGTGCTCATGCTGAGGAGCTTGACATGCGCTCCCTCCATGCAGAGCTACGGCGCTGTAGTGACGTGGGTATTTAAAGGCCATAAGAGGATTTGTCATTATATCACAGGGCAGCACAGGCACTCAGCACAAAGCGAATCAGAACAAATCAGTCAGCGTGAGGGAGAAGTTTCTGAGCCTCAGCGTAGAGGAGGGAGGGATATATGCATTAGGGCCAGAACAACAGCTGGGCTGGTGGGCGTCCGGGTCCAACCATCCCCCGGCAGTCACTCTGGCTGCGTCCATGCCAGCACGCAGCCTCTCTGTCAGGATTGTTTGTTGCGAGAAGGAGAAGAACTGGCACTGTGCGCTCCCTCATGTGCCATTTCAAAAGAGAAGAAAACTTGGCCTGATGCCAACGATCAACTGAAGGGCGTCCCTCTGAGGACACCAGCCTGGATCTGTTCTAGAAACCTTAAATTCATGGAACTAAAATTAAGGTCTTAAAAAGCCATAATAACATTAAAATTATGTATGTTTGCCACATGTTAATTACAAGTCCTAAATTTTGTCATGACAGAACGATTTAATCTTGTATACTGTGTGTAGTTTTTATCTTGTGGGACTTTTCTATCGGGCAGAAGTTTGAGTTGCCTGCAGGTCTTCATTGCATTCTGTTGTTCAAGACTGTTGAGGCTACCAGTAACTGGCAGCTAATATACTGTTGCTAGATAACCATTTGTGTCTATAATGGGTGATGGGCCTGACAAATGACAGCAACAAGTGAAAATCATTTCCATTGGGGTGAGAACTAACACACAGGAGTCAATACTGACGACAGCCACAACAGTTTGAACTCTTTTCAACTTTCTAGTGTCTTGTCATGTGCACATCTATGTGTATGAGCTCAACATTTCACCTGCTTGAATGTCATCAGTCATTTGCCTGTAGGAGAGCAAGGGATTGTGGCCTCATCATTCACGTTCCATAGAAAATGAATGGAGAGGTAGTGGTGTAATGCAGCAGGATCACCAAACAATCCCTGTATTTATAGTTCTTTTGGTCTTCAAGGTGGCATTCAAATGTTTTTATGAAGTCTTAAATCTGACTTGCTGAAATCTGGTTGGAAACGTATTTACTAGCTGCTCTGAGGCTCGTCCTGACCAGCACACCTGACTGTAGCGGGACAAACAGCACCTGCGTGTCCAGGCTGCTGCTGCATGTTAAAACTCACAGTCATGTGTTGATGCCAAGACCAAACATGGCCAGGCACATTCCTCACCCAGTCCCCCCACTGCACAAAGACTGCAGTCAGAACACTGATGCTCACCAGAGTCGAAGCAGAAGTCACGAGGCTCCTGTTTAATGGCCATGGGGTGGAATGCAGCCTGGCGGGGTGGCCCCATGGCGGGCACGCCCTGCTCGCTGTACCGAGGGTCGATGAGCTCCTGCTTGAAGCCCTGGGGAGGCACCGCCACCAGAGGCTCTGACATCTGCCGGTGGTAGGGGGGGCGACCGTCACGTGGCAGGCTGGTGCTGCTGGGGGGCGTGGCCAGGAACTGGGGACGGCTTTGGCTCTCAGATGGGGGGAAAGGTATGCATGGCTCTGACATCTGCCTCTGGAACCTAAACACAGAGGAGAGGACATCTGCGTTGAAGGACGGCTCACAAAGACATTGAATGAGACAGTGAGGACACAGAGGGGTAGAGAGTGAGGGGGGCTCACCTGTGCTCAGGTGTGAAGCTGTTAGCATCCTGGCTGAGGGGCACGCAGGGCACAGCGAACGGGGGGCTGTGACCCAGGATGGCCTGCTGGTTGGGGGGTTGCTGTAGTGCACGCTGCGCTGGGGTTTGATTGGCTGTGTGGCAGTGAGGAGGCGGGGTCTGCGTTAGAGTTGTGCTGGTGGGGAGGCAGGGAGAGACCGGTGTTGAGGGTGGGGTCAATGGCTTGAATCCGGGGGTTGGCTTTCCATCACAGGCACTGTGGATGAAGAGGTGAAGGAATGAGCTGATTGGATGACATTCAGGGTGCTCTACAGACGGAGTCAGTCATACCTGTAGCTGTAAAGGCACTTCTCTCCGTAGGGCATGGGACTGCTGTCCTGGTGGCAGGGGGACAGGTCCTTGGTGGGGGTCAGCTCTCGTTTGATCTTGGTCGGCGGAGGCCCATGAAACATCACTGCACCGGAGACAATGGAGAGCATCGGATAAGCTCCAGCCATCAACAGATGCTATCTGCAGTGCATTGGGGACTGGACGCATGGCCAGTGTCTGGATTCCCTAACTGACAGAGACACTTGGCGGGTCTTTATCATCTGCTCCAATCACAGCTGACTCTGCGCCACAGCATGACAATAGCTGCGCTCAACATGCAACGACCATCAGAACTCCCATCTGATTCCCATTAGGGCTGGCCAATAGCAGCACTCATGAATCAGAGCAGCTGTAATCTAATGGCACTGAATGATTTGCTCCTCGTTGTGCTGTAACCATTAGACACCGGCTGCAGCGCTCCGTGCATCGGCTGCAGTTTCCGGGGCGCCACATAATAGCCACAGAGAAACTGGATCCTGGAGCAGCGGGGCTGCAGAAGCTGAATGAATTATCCAGCAGGCTGATGGACCTGAGTGGAGCCAACATGAGCATGTGAGCTCCTGTGTGTGCGCCTCATGCCGAGGTGGAAGTAACCCGGAGATTAGGCATGGTGGACAAACAAACTTCACTCCAAAGGACATATCAGCCAAGAGACGGGGGGGCTAGTTTTGGTATTGACAGATGGCAAACACTAATCCTGTGTCAGGATGAATTATGGGATACAGTCTGTAAAGTGACACAATAAAAATGAACAGCAAAATGAAATGTCTAGTCTGGAAAATGTATATTTAATTCAAGCTAAATATTTAGTTTGTAAACTAAATATTAAATTTGTGAATTAAATATTTAGTTTGGAACTTTATTTATAATTTTTATAAATGTATGAATAACATGGTGAAAATATGACTTTTGAAAAAATGAACACTCACATTGTTGCTATATGACTAAATAAACCAAACTATCGCTGTTCATTTTGTACTGTAACTTTACAAACAGCACCCCACAATGCAGTTCTACAATGAAACAAGCTTGAGTATAACGCCGTGGCAACCGTAGGAGTCAGCAGACTGCATAAAGAGTGAATCTACCTGCAGAAACAGCCTGGAAGAGCAGCTGTACAGAAACACAAGCAGGACTGTGAACCTGGAGGTTAGTTTAACCAGAACAACCACACCCTGTCATCACCTCCCACGCCTCAGAGCGACAGAGGAGGGCCAGTGAAGCTCCACTGGTTCTGGTTCAAACGTGTCAACAAGCTGCTCAAAGCAGGTTTTCACAAAGAGGGAGGGGCAACTGGAGTCCGGGGGACGAGGAGGACTGCTCCAAAGCAGCTCCAACCGCTGGAATCTAGCAGCAGCTGAAGGATCGGAGTGTGAAATTTTGTGAAATCAGATTAGGACCTTGGCTCATGTGATGCCCCATGCCACTCGGCTGATTAAACTCAAAATGGAGGAGGCGGAGGGGAGAAGGTGGGAGCCGAGGGCGAGGAAGTCTAAACATCCAGAGCTGGAAGCTGAGCATGCAGACGGGACAGACCCAGGTACTTACAGCTTTCCGACTGGAAATCTGGGACAAACTGCTCATCGTCAGGCACCTGGGCTGTGGAGATACAGGAAGACGGCACAAATGTCAGTACACCACACACACACCGGAGTGGAGACACACTCGTGACTAATTTGTGTAAAAAAAGTGAAGCAAGAAAGAGACAAAGACAGTCTGAGTCAGCCCTTTATCCTCTCAAGGACTTTGCTCTTCTTGTTCCGCTTGCCAGCTCGAGAAATAAAAACGTTGGACATTCTAACCCAGTTAAAGTTTAATGTTCCAAACTGCTGCCTGAACATTTTAAACCACAGCCCAGAGGAGTGAGCCTACCTTCTGCGATCCAGATCTCCTGCAGCTGACTGAGATCTTGAAAGAGTTCTGAAATTCAAAGGGAGAAAGACATTAATTGCAAGTCATCCCACGTAAAAACAAAAAGAAAAAAAATGGTACCAGAGCTCTCACCTTCTGTGTCCTGGGCGAGTTCTGTGTCCACAAACTTTCTCTTCCTGTCGTTCAGTGGCCGGGTGTTGGGCGAGTCGTCTGCTGCAGAATTCTGAAAGAGATGAACAGAAACCATGACGACCAGTAACAGCAGACACCACCTCCATCAGCTAATGGGGCCGATGTGAGAGGCTGGCAGCGAGGCGAGTCCACTTACACTGGGTGGGACCATGAATGGGACCTGCTGGTCGTAGAATCTGTCCATGCTATCTGTGGGATGGCAGTTCCAATGTGGGAGGGAGGCGGAGGCAGCCACGTGTGGATTCGCTGAAGCTGAAAAAATCAAAACAAAACAAAGAAAGGTGAAACAAATCTCCGGGTACCAAAACTCCTCTGCGCTCTGGTTGACCTTGGCGTACGACCTCTGCCCACGCAGAATGACGCCTCATTACATGGAGCTGCGTTCTGTTGTGATGCTACAACAAACCCACCCTCTTCCTTCAGCTCTGTGTTTAACCAGCAAACAGAGGAACACATGCAAGGCGCTTATATAAGCAACAGCTCCTTTCCACTGTAATCAGCTTCCAGGATCTTTAGTGAAAACCTTTAGAGATGCTCCCAGCTCAGCAGAATGTGGGCAGGGCGCTACATCACAAAGCTCCAGACCAAAAACAGTCATGGAGAAGTCAGGTCAGAGGGCTGATTAACTCCTGGAAAAGGCTTGAGGAAGTCATGGGGTGATGATGCCAGTGTTACACCTAGCAGGACCAGAAGCCCAAGCCGGCTGCCTTAAACACACAGCACTGCAAGCTTCGCCGGGTTGTAGCGCTGCCCCATCCTCACCCAGCGCAGCGATGTGACTCACTCCTCTATCTCCTGGTAATGGATGATGAATAAAGGATGGCCGCTGGGCAACAATTACAGATGCCAAGCAGAACGTTAGGGCTCTGCACTACTCACAGAACAAAACTTCAGTAGTAGCCGAATATTGCTTTACTAATTTGACTCCTGGGTCATGTGGAAAAAAAAAGAAAAAGAGAGTGTCCATTAGGAAATCAAAATCTGAAGCATGGCTGGACCAGAACATGTTCCGTAGACATCTAACAGAATTAGTGTTACTGTATTTTAGAAATTAATTATACAAAAAAAATAAATACTAGTATTATAATGAATGTGTTCATCTGATTCAGGATATGATTAAATGGCAATTTCACAGTTTTAAGGAATTTAGTCCCGTTTTGATTGGGGCTAGTCAGAAACTAAAATACTTCCACTACTTCCACTCTACTCAGACAAGGAATGATTGAGTTTATCAAGCCCGCCACATTTGATCAATTAATCAATTAATTGCATGACAAATTAAAATTAGCTCAAAACTGATTATTTTTTCAAGGGCAGTTTTGTTTACAATGACATTATAATCCATTTTATTTCCAGTTTCTTTTTTTGTGTTGGGTTTTTTTTTTGTTAATCATTTTTGGTTGTTGAGTTTTATTTTGGATATTTAAAATGACTTCCAGTTCCATTGTGGAGTGTTCTTCACAAAATTAAACTATTAGTTTTTGACAGGTAAAACTTGCATTATCAGACTATTTGCAAAATATTACTTGAAAATGGTCTAAAAAAAACCCCCAATATAAATAGATTATTTCAATAACTATTGGGTCAATTTATCATTAGGCAAAGTTAGTTATTGTGACAGGCATCGATTTTACACTGATTGCAGAATCTCTTTTTAATAAAGTTTCCAATCTGTAAAACCTAAAAGACTTTTTGGCATTTAGTCCACTTTAGACAGACTCCTGCTAGAAAAGTGAGTCTATGAACATGTTGACCAACAGTTTATGCTATGGTGTAAATTATCAAGTTTAATATACTGCAGATATAGTAAACAAATAGTTTCCGTTAATTCCTTAAGTTTTTGTTGGGTTTTTAACGTGTTTGGTATTTAAGGTAGAAAATCATTTCTGTCATGTAATCATGTAATTGCACAATTGCTAAATTCCATACATAATTATTCCATACATAATCTTGACACAAGATTATGTATGCAATCTCTCAGTCAATGCATAAAAATACTTCACCCATGCTGTATTCTGGGTCATATACAAAGTGAGTGTTTAATGGAACAAAAGTTTTGCAGATTTGTCAGGGTAAATTAACATAGATAGGTGTTTACTGAAAAGGTATCTTTGTTGATGAGCTGGGACCTCCTTTGCCATTACCCTAATCTTTAGCTCCTTCCATACATTCTCAGTTAGATTCAAGATCCAAGTGCTGAGCTACTCAAAGGATTATTATTACGTTATCAAGAAGCATGTTGGTTAGATTAAAGCATTACTCCTCTCTGTTTGGGGTATGAATTACACTGGGCTTATCTGAGGAATCCTTCCACGGCTCGACTAAACACAAACAGGACCCCATGTAAGGTGGTCTAAAAACGGCTTTTCACAAATCATAAACTGTATTCTGAGGTGAATCCAGTAGGACCAGTCAAAGTACCGTTAATCTTAAACTAGATCCTATCAGGAGCAGTAATCAAAAACAATGAAATAAAGTCCTTTATTCAAATAAATCTAACACCTCAGCAGCACAATTAGTCATTAGCATCCGCTTTAAACCGAACCTGAGGAGGATCAAAAGTGCGCCACAGTCTCCCCAACGCAGTCACAGCTTCACGCGACAGAACACAACTAATATTGAGCTAAAAAAAAAAAACAAACAAAAAAAACACACACACACACACACACAACAAAAAGTCACCTCTTCTGTAAAACTTCTATGTTTAAGCCGGTGGTGGCAGTGGGGGTCCGAAGTTCATTCTGCTCACAACACACACACACACACCCCCACACACACACACACACACACACACACACACACACACTACCACCTACTGTCCTCAGCCCTTCCCCCCACCCAACCATGTCTTGTTTTCTTCAATGAAGTGAAACTCGATCCGTGTGGAATCACAGAGAGGGGCGGGGGGGTACTGGTCCATCCATCCATCCATTCATAAATAAATAAATAAATCACAACCAGTCGCCCAACCACACAGATAAACCAAAGCCAACACACGAACAAAAACATTGGTAAAATATAAGACCAGAGTTAAAACACAGCACGTTACGATAAACTGTAGTTTTAGAAGTCGATAACAAAGTACATGTAAATCAAATCAAAGCGTTGCGTCTGTCCGCTGTCTAAAAACTACGTAGCTAAAAAAATTAAAATAAAGGTTCATAAACACGTTTCTCGCAAATTAAACAGTGCAGCCTACCTTTGCCTGTATGTTTAACGTCCTGTATGTCGAAAGAAATGCAATAGAAATATCCAAATAAAAGTACAACGTGTCGAGAGCCGCGAACCCGTCTACGCACTTGCTTTACTGAAGCTTCTCCTCCGACTCACAAAACTTGACTGAGCTTTTTCTGTAATGGCCCGGCGCTTTTCCCCTGCGCTCGAGAGGCACGCAAAGGTACACGCTGATTGGTGGGTCAAGTCTGCCTGTCAAACACGCGGCCAATAGCGTCTCCCATGTTTATGACTTATTCATGAGATGCAGTTTGACCAATCACAAGACAGCAGTGTCCTATTTTTATGAATGGCTGGATTTCATTCACATTTTTTTTCAATCATCGCTGCCAGACGTGTTTGTTAAAGGGCCAGCAGCAGTGGAAACGTACTGGGAGTCAAATCTACAAAACAACACGAGCGTCATCCTGGGATCTGTCCTGTCTAACGGCAAATTGGATCATAATTGTTCTAACTCGGCATTGTTGCTGTATTGAGCATGCAAATCTATATTTAACTACTTAGTAGTTTACTCTTTCAGAAATAACATGTACACAAATGCTACAAATTACATAAATTAAAATCTGAAAAACTGTCTGAGCAATTTGTGTTATTCAGTTTTCAAAGTTTATGGAGTTGATGGTATGTTTTTCCTATAAACATTATTTTTACCTAGCACTGCTGGTTTAATTAAAAAGCCTTTTTGCATTGTAAGCACAACTGCTTGGGGAACCCTAAAACAGCACTTTAGGTATTGATTTGGGCTTTAAATGTGCTGATCAGGTCACTAATTCTTGTAGAAGTGTCCAGTCAGATACAAATATATATATTTTAAAATGTTAAGCACTTGCTATTAAAGGGAAAACGTAAATACCAGACTCATATTTTCAGGTGACAGGTGGTGGAATCCAAAGGTTGGAGGGCATGGACGAGTGACCATCCTGATCATACTAGGAACCCCTCATGTAAACTCTATCTGACTGCCAACGTCACAGTTGGTTCAAACAGCTGGTATGAAATCTATAATCCCTGGCAAATCCCTGCAGCTATGATGTAGCGATTATGAGAGTGCTGCTGAGGCAGTAATAGTAGAAAGAGACAATCACATATGTAGCTGTCACATAGAATATCAGCGGTCAACCATTAGCCTATGGCAAGCATGTTGTCTTTCAGCATCAGCTGAAACAAGGAGAGGGGGCAGAAATATCCACTGACATTCTCGGCTGAGCGTAAATAGCAGAGGACATCTCAGTCAGTGAGACTATCTGAAAAGCAACAGCCTGCAGGTCCGCTGGCGTTTGGTGCTGCGGATGTGGTGGGTGGCCATATGGAGGCACATTGTGCTGCTCTTCTTAATTTTTTCCTTAAATAAACAGGCCACGTGTGACGGCTGACGTGCTGTTTGTTTAGATACCGCTTTCTGTTTCTTTCTGGGTGGTTTGGACAGTGAAAGTGGGTGTTGTGAAGACGAGGCCAGCTTTTAAACCCAGGAATCTTGTTCCTTCCAAGACCTTTACTATAGGTTAGTGTGACACTGACGTAACGGCCAGGTCAGTGAAGAGCGTTATCTTGGAGCCATGTGGGCTAATCCCGGTTGTTGCAGAGCAAGGTTAGAACACTGCAGAATCAACAACCAGGTCCGAAACCTTAGCACAGCCTTCATCTGTGCACGTCTCAAACAATTTCAGATATTCAAAAAATAAATAAACAGTTTGAAAAACAAACACAGCTGATGGTGCAATTACAGGGTGTATACTTGCAGAGATTTAAACAACATTACATAATGTTGAATAACAGTAGGGTTTGGATTGTATCCGCCCCACTTTGCTTTCCTGGATCCCTTTAAGCTGGATTAACCCCTTCTCATTTTAAATGTAAACTAAGTTCAGAGTGGCTTCTGAAAAGATTATGCAAGTTACAAACTTTATTTAAGACCAGTGCAGACCCTGAGAACGTTTCACTGTGTGCTGCTAAAACTAAATCATTTGGCTGTAGTAATTGGACAATAAAATCCAAAAATCCTCCCAATCATTGTGAACGGCTTCGCTGTCCTTACTGAAAAGAAGCCTTCCCACAGCATGATGTTCCCACCACCATGCTTCACTGGTAGAGCATACTGTCCTTCAAACAAGGACAGCATGTCTATCTGAGCAATTTGTGACAGTATGTCCTTGTTTGAAGTTTAGGGCTTATTTCATCAGAGCATCTTCTTCTGCTGCATGATTTCTGGAAAACCAGTCTTCCATAAAGATCATAGAAACAGATCCAAAGATATATACAGATCACTGTTTGCACAACTGCTAAATGTATTTTCCCAGCCAAAGAGATAAATCTTGATCCTGGTTTTATTAAGAACGCTGCAGAAGGAAACTTAGAATTACAGGTTCCCCAACACTGTCAACTATAAACTGATGCTCGTCACTGAGTCTGGCTCTGCTAGCCTCACACAGCTGCTGTTAACCTCTGCATTGCTTTAGGCTGCGCATGACCTTGTGTCACAGCCAACAATACACTGCAAGCTGTTAGCCCAGCATCTAACTGTATTCTAACTCTCTATTATTTTTCTGATGATCAGGTGACTCCCTGACTAGGTACTTTATTAGTTTTATTAACAGCTGCCCTAAGCAATCATTTATAGTTACCCACAGTCAAACCATTATTGTACAACACTGCACAGAATTCGTACTTGTATATTTGCATTCTGTATCTCATCTTACCATCGTTGCAGTCTCAGTGTAGTATATAGTGATGAGAATTTTGCCGCTGAGTGTCTCAGCAAGCCTGTCCCAGCTTGCAAGCATCTGTCGACATGCACATTTCAGAAAGAGTTCAAATAGAAAAGCAGGGCCTCTGGGTGCAGGATGCGCTCACTGAGGGACAAGATGCTACTCGTATCCTATTAATAGCACTTTGGGAGATAATTCCTGCCTTGTCATCCCAGCAGCCAAACCCAAGAAGCCTTGCCAAAGGCTGTTGGATAATAATGCTTTCTTTCACCATCTCTCTTTTTTCTCTCTGTGTGTCCAACACCTAATCCAGTGTCTGCTACAGCCAGTTCTGCAGATTACGGCTATTCTTCAGATCAGGGCCAAAACACACAATGACAAAAACCAGGAGCTAATAAAACAAAGTTTTCTGTTGTTCCTTATTTGCATTGAGATGTTGGGTATTAAGTCAGTGACATAGCTTGGAATATCAGGCACATGGTTTTAGTTGAACTTTAGACCAGAGATGTCAAAGTCAAACACACCGAGGGCCACAAAACCAAATTTGCTACAAGCCGAGGGCCAGACTGGTTCACTGTTTATTAAAATATATTTAAATGATTGAACATAGCCTATTGAACCAAGACACAACACAGTGTATATTATTTAATAATTAAATGAACAAAGCAATGTTTTCTTCTGGATCTGGCAGTAATTTCAAGTGAAACCATTTTTCAACAGGCAAACAGACAAAAACAAACTTCCTTCAAAGAAAAATCACATGTTCTGTTCATAAAAAGAATAAAGCAATATTTTGTTATGACTCTGTCAGTAACCTCAAGGGAAAACATTGTCAACAGGCAAATAGAAAAAAAATAAATTGTTTAGAAAAACTAAATATGTTTCTTAATATCAAGATAAATACATAAATTAAAGTGCATTATAAACTGAAAATACATTATTGTGCTGCTCTATGATGTTCATATTCTTGTCTTTGTGTTTCTGA
>CAEGAD010003097.1:0-15324 GCA_903067055.1 Poeciliopsis paucimaculata | reverse complement strand
TGGGGGGTGTGTTTTATTACATTAAAATAACATAAAACATAAACTTTTTTTAACCTACATTTTCTCAGTGGGAACCACAGTTGGTTTGTGGGGTTAAAAAAAAAAAAAAAAAAAAAAAAAAAAAAAGAGGGTCATATGGGGATCAGGAGGTAAGAAGAAGGGTGTGAGAAGAACAGGAGATGAAACATGAAGAGCAAGGAAGGAAATGAGTGAAAACAGAAGAAGAGAGAATGAGATGGAGAGACCAGAAACAATAGTTTGTGGTTTGGAGGAAGAAGGCGACACATTTCTAACTAACCTGGCAATCAGTGGAGTTTTGATTGGGAAAATACCTCAACTTTGAAAAAAATTTGATTCCTCCAAGATGTTTCTTTGTATTGCTCCTACAATCAATTATTTAAACTGTAAACCAGACCTTTAAGCATAGGACATTCTTTCCAGTTAACAATGGACTTCAGTCCTGATGGTTCCTAGATTTTTATTGAACATCCTGATAAATTCCCCTCCATCTGAGGGTGGCACTTTGAGCCACCCAGTAAAAACTTGCAAACAACGGTATATATCAGCAAGAAGATGTTCTCATAACTCAAAATTTATGTTGTTTATATGTAAACTTGAAAGTCAAATTGAGAATACAACAGTAGCTAGGCCCGGATCACAAAAACATATAGCATTTTTTGCTAAGCTGCGATATGTGCACTTCTGTTTCACACACAGTTTTTAGCAAGATTCTTGAGATTACAAAACAATGATGTGGACTACGCTGCAGTAGAAAGTGCAAGAACAGTGGAGGAGTGAAAGTGACTTTTCTACATCAGTCTCACTTTACTCTGATTGTCTGCTAAACTTGAATTGTAAGACAAAGAAGTTAACAAATGGTTTTTTTTTTAAAAAAAAAAAAAACAAAAAAAACCATAAGTGTCAGAGACAACCAGCAAATTAAAGATTTCAATTAAAATCACAGACATTTGTAGAGACAGATTTGGAAAAAAAAAATGAAGAAAATTTAATAAAAGCAGTTTTAGCAACAGTCCTCTTCATTATCAAAGCAAAAAGACCTCAAAACACATCACTGTGTATGTTATGAAAAAGTCTTGAATCTTTCCTTTTTGTTGTGCTTTAAAATTCAAGTGTCGAGTCATACTTTAAAACTGCTGTCAATATTTCTTCAGGCTCCCTAAATGTGTTTCCAAATTTTCTTTTTGACTTCAGCTTCTTTTTAGCCACTTTCTTTTCAGTACCTAGCCATTTTCAGAGAGCAATTTAATTGGCTCGGTAAGGTACTTAACTCAGACTTATGAATTATTCAGGCATAAAATGTTTCTAAAATAGATGAATAAATTGATGTTGTGTCTAGAAATGCTAGTCTCAGACACTAAAGTGCCCCATGTTACCTTTTTTAAAGTGAAAACATACAGTAAGAATACATGTGTGGCATATTATGGTTTTTAGCCCTTACGTTCCACAAACCTGCACTTTATTAATCTGCTCTTTATAAAAAAAAGTGGAATGAAGGAAGTCATCAGAAGAAGATCCGTTTGCAGTTTGTCATAAGCCAAGAATGCATTTGGTGCAACAGAGAAAAAATGAAGTTTCTGAACATTTGATTCACTTATTTGGAAACCCCAAAACAGTAATAGATGTATGGTTCTTCAATCACAAGACAAACTGTTAAGTGGTAGGTACTTCAATGACTTGAAAACTCCTCTCCATTTTGTGGCTCAAGGCAAATTTGATTTAAAAAGAACAAAAATGGACCTCTATAATGTAAAGGTAAATGCTTTCCAGCTAGTCTCAGCTGAGGAATGAAGAATAGACAATACTTTCCTAGATGTGTTTTCTTGGTGTGAAAGCTGATCTGTTCATAGTGAAATAGAAATGTAGCTCCACTGGTGGATGAATGTTGCACAATGCTGTTTCATACATTTATGAAAACTTGGAATTTTTCTTTCACATTACAATAAAGCATAAATGCGTTGATCAAAAACAGCCAGATAAACTGAAGTTTGTGATTGCAACATGTGCAAATGTGGAGGACGCTCAAGCACATGTACTTTTGCAAGGCACAGCATCCTTCAGCTGAAAACTGAATGATGCACATGCCATCTCTCAAGTCCAATGTCAGGCATCTTCACTTTTTGTATTTCTCACTGTCAGTACTTTTACACTGTTCATCTGCTAAAGGTAATTTTTCACATGCTCCCCTTGTGTTTCAGACACACTCCACAACTAATTCCTTTACATATTTTTTTATGTCCCGTTAAATGTGCTGGAAAAAAAAAAAGCTAATTATTTAATCAATACACCATATCTTTGAGAAAAAGCTGCTCTGCTGGGTTCACTCCCGCCTCTGCCTCTCACAGACACTCTTAATCTATTAGTCTGTGTTAACCCAGAAGCAGCCATCTATAATTTAAGTCACATCAAACTAATATATGGGGCTCAAATAGCTCAATTTGTTAGCAGATGGGCCTGAGACCCAGACAAAACACTTCAGGGGCTGGATGTGTCGCTGTGGGAGGGAGAAAACACTTGTATCTAACAGCCAAACACTGATACACTGGCTGTGGTGCTGCGGGCTGAGAGGATAGCGTGTGTCAGCCACCTTGGCAGAGTGTTTTAGAAAAAAAAAGCTGTACTTTTGGCTAATTTGTGTTAATTCTTGAAAGAATTTTGACATAAAATTGATCAAAAAGACAGCAAAGAGAGGCCTCTGCTCACCACAGCCTCATTTATGACAGAACCTTGTAAAGTGGGCGAGTTTTAAGGGCATGATTTGACATGTAGAAAGGCAGCACATTAAAAAGCACAGGGGGGAGATATGTGATAATTAAAAGACATCTGCACAGAGACTTACAGGGCCTACCATGCATCTGCTTTAAGACTGCACATAACAAAAAGCAGTGAGAAATACTTCCAGTCACTGTCCACTGTGTACAAATACAGCATGCATTTACTTTATTTCCATTATTGTCTTCTAATAAAATAGAAGGCAAAATTGGACGTTTCCCACTTTTAAAAGTATAAAAAGCAACTGATAAAAAAACAGAGATAAAGAAATTGCCAGTTCGCTCAAACATTGCATCATCGTCACAAGTACGATCATGCTTGTGATAGAAGTCGCTTACTTAAAACTCCCTCATATTACAGCTTATCAACAGAAAATAGTCAAACTCTGATTTGTTCATAGTAATATTTCCAAGTTTGCTTTTGTTCTAGAGTTCAACCTGTATAATATGCGTTGAACCAGCGAAGCTGTGTGTAAGCTTCGCTGGTTCACCAACAGAGACTTTAGAAAACAGAATCTAGAGGGTGATCTTTCAGTCAAGCTCTAGTAGAACCAGTTGTTAGTCTACTCTTAAAAGTAGGCCTACATTTTTTCTTTTTTTGGTGATGTTTAAAGTTAAGTGGCTTAGGTTACCTTACCCTAACTCTATAGCTAAGCAGTGACAGGCTTAGGCTACTAGAAGACTTTCTGACCAACTTTCTTCCCTCTGCTATCTTTACTCCATTTATGGGTTATTCACACTTAATGCTGCACATTAACTTCTCATATTCTCTTTATTTTTCTTTTCAGAAGTAATGACTCCTAGTCCAATGATTCAGTTCTTAGCCATTTTGGACTGTTGAACAAAACCTTTGCAGCAATTGTGACCATTAATTATTTGAATCATATGTGTTATGTAGAAAGTATTCCCATCCCAGTGCTTCTGCATCTCTTTGCTGGATGGAGTCATTGACAGAGCTGTGGATGACTTTACTTGGTTTCTTTATGTTTCTCCTTCCATTCCTAACCCAGTGCTTTAGTATGTCTTTCTCTCTGAGTGTGTTTACTGGAAGGAGCTTTTGATTGAGCTATTGATACCATTAACCTTGTGTTAGCTTTTTGAGCATTTAGAAAGTATTTCTGGTTTACCCATGGTTGAATCCCTTAACATAGTTGTTATTGCCATTAACGACTTGAGCCTCATTTCTTTTTCTTTCCTATTAAAAATATGGAGGTACGCCTTGTTGTTTTTTTCTGTGTCTCCTTCCTTTCCTTGATGTGTTATCAATTATTGCCTGGTTCATCTAGAGGTTTCTCTCTGTTAAAGGGGAACTGTGTCTTTCCACTGTCCCTATGTGCTTACTCAGGCTGAGGGAGGACACAGATCGTGAAGATTCAATTACCCTGATTTCTTTAGTTTTGGAAGATCAGCGGTCAGCCGATACTTGCAAGAGAAATCAATTTTATCCACTGGCCTTATCTACCTCTGTAAACTTATGAAAATCAGCCTTTTCCTCTCCCATGCCAGAGGGCTGACTCACAGACCAACGCACCAGGTCACATCTAAATGTTCGTCACCCCACTGTTGCGTACTCAATGACTTTGTCACTATATTTACTGACTTTTCAGGAAAAAAAAAAAATTGTATTGTCCAAAATTAGAAGGGGGTGGTGATCGTCCAGAAGACAGCAATCAGCGCATCCGTACTTTTTACCAACTGTAGGGGTACATTACAATCAGATGAAACTAACAGATCGGCAATTAAGTCCAAATTTCAATCTGATAATACTGGAAATGCACTGGAGTATGTATTCTGTCTTTTGAAAAAGCCTTCAGATGAACTTGTTGTCAATTGGTGCTCTGCATAAACACTAAGCTTAAATGAAGGTATTCGTTTAAAAAAAAAATAATAAAAGAATAAAAAATACAACCAAGGGATAGAAAGCTTGTAAGAGCAACTCCGTTTCCACTGCATTTCAGTTCCTTATTTGACCTCTCTTTAGTTTTCAAACTAAATACGATGCACACAGACAGTGCTGTGTGCTTCAGAGTGCTGTAGGGACGTCTCTCCACTCTAGAGTAAAACACAAATCAATAAGCCAGCATCAGACCTGGCTCTGGCGTGTGATTTTTTTTTTTTTTAGCTCCTGCAAGCTCAGCTTTCTTACAGATGAACCAGTGTGACCCTCGCTTGATTTATGCTCTTTCGCTCAAGTAAAAAAAAAAAAAAAAAACGATTATGCATCACATTGGACAAAAGCCCGTCGTTTCTGTACCTTCTGGAAACAAAAGCAGTCACAAATCTGACAGCGTACATAAATTAGCGGAATAACAACACCGGGCTTTGGTTTGCACCGCTGCACTTAAATGCAACAAATAGACACCAAATTTAAAGTTATTTCCACAACAAAGCGCGTTCAAATGACAGCCACGGCGTTACAGTCAACGCAATAGTGCGGGGCTTTGTTTAAAACGTCTTGTAGCAGACCACCTAGTGCCTTGTAGCTAAACGCGGTTTTGACGTTTTGACGGCTGGACAGATGCACATTAATGTCAATGAATGGTTTCCCAACTCGCCATGCTAGCTCGTCCATCTGATATCTTTAACCTTGCGTTGACAAACGCATGTTGTGTGTGTGTGTGTGTGTGGGGGGGGGGGTCAATAAATGACTTCCGTCTGAGGTTAACGACACCGTTATTTGTCATTGTGTGAGCGAGCAGCCAGCTAAAAACATAACGGACCCCGGGAATCACTCACCTTCCTCGGCGGCGGCTGCATGTTGGAGATTTGACATGAATGGTATTTTCCCTTGTGAGATGTACTGTAATCCCAGGAGGAAATCCAAATCCGTGTGGGACCAATAATAATCTTTCGTCTTCTTCAAACAGAAGTCTCTTCCCCATCCGCCCCACCCACCCCCCCCCCCCCGTACTCCTTTTCAAAGTCGACAGGGAGGAGAAGACGGAGAGTTAAATCTGTACTCCGGCGGCCATGATTGGTGATAAACGGCCAGTTTTATTGAGAGCCGAAGCTACGAGGAGCCACTGCACACGCTCGTGCTGGTTGCTGCCACTACGAGAGTACTGTACTGATGTAGGCAGCAGAGAAAGAAAAAGCAGAGGGAAGGAGAGAGTGTTTTCAGCAAATTCAGCTCAACGGCGCCACCATGTGGACACCAGTGGTATACGTTTGGTAGAAGAAGGGAAAAAAAAAAAAAAAAAAAAAAAAACACCAAAAGCGGCACAGCACAGTTATTTTTGCTTTCTCCACCGGCATGGACTCGATTAACGCGCCCGCAGATATTTTTGAATACAAACGTGAAGACCAGATGACTGATGGAGATACTGACTGCCAGTTTATGACGGGGTTATCCAACAAAAGCACATTTATTTTTTTCGCTCCCGAACGTCTGTCAGCATGAGCAAGAAGAAAAGGCAAGAGACGGAGCTGCATAGCAACAAGAAACCGCAGTCGATCAAGGAAAAATCGATCGTTTTTAAATACACAATGAAAAGGGCTCTTATCTCTTTATAATATAATATAATATAATATAATATAATATAATATAATATAATATAATATAATATAATTTTGATTATTTACGAAGAAGGTGTGAAATTAGTGAAAGAATTGGTCCAGCTCTTCAGCTTTACAACTGGACTCAACAAGGTCACTACATTTTCCAATCTAAATCAGTTTAAAAAAAAAAAAAAAAAAAAAAAAAAAAACATAACCCAAATTTTAGGCAGCAGATTTATGTTAAAGATTTTGTGTTGTAATTTAAGAGAAAAATGTAAATGGGGGAAGACATCCTCAACCAGTGGTGTAAAAAATCTTTGTTGCTGCTCCCCTAATCAACTCCTCCTTATAACTGCTGACCAGGTTTGTGTGTGTTTTCTCTGGTCTGAGCCAGTTATCCTGGGTGAGAAGCTCCAAATCTCTGAGGTTGGAAGACCTGTGTCGGGAGGCAAAAGTCACCAGCCTTTTGCCTCCCATCTTCTTCAACTTCTTGTCAGGACTTTGTCCGGGGAATTGTTATTATTTCCAATCAGCGGAAACATGTTGGTCACATAAAAAAAATCCCTGGACACTTCCAACAGTCCAGAAACATGACTGTTAGGGCAATTGTTTTCTCTAAATTGCCCTTAGGAGTTTTTGTGTGGGTGTGTGTGTGTGTGGGTTTTTTTGTTTGTTTTTTTTGTGTCCTGAGTGTTTCTGTGCTGCCCTGTGGTGGACTGGTGACCTGTCCAGGATTCATCCTGCTTTTCACCCAATGACTGCTGGAACCCCCTTACAGCTCTGCAAAGATAAGCAGTGTAAAGAAAACAGATGAATGGATGGATAGCACTAAACACACCTTTTAAAAAGCTTGATGAAACTGATTAAAATCTATTTTAATCAGTTTTAAAATAGATTTAAAATGCCTCAGAACAGTTTAAATCTCCTCCCATCCCACCATGTTTTCTCCACAGAAAAAAATTTAACCTTTGGTGAAGAAAATGGTCCAAGCTATTCAAGGTTAATATGTGTTAGTAATCATGGAAAGAACTTCCTTTTTACTAATTTGATTCTGAAAATTTCCACCTCTCCCAAAGCAGATTATCTTAATTTCAAGGTTTTCAGGACAAAGGTGTTTAAAGAATTCCCATAAAGTAATTATCAAATTATTTGACCAGAGTGTGACTCCAGTGATATACTAATATTGGCTAACAGAGGAAAAGGCAAGGTGTATGCCCTCTACGGTGACATACATGTAAGGGTACGGCACAGTTAATGATTAATGCGCAGAGTTCCTAAAAGCAGGTAAGACATTAAGCACCTCTTCTCACCTTCCTTTTCAATATTAACACCTCACATACACCCACACGAGGCTATTCATTGAAGCCAAACACATCTACAGTTAGTGCTCAAGGCAGGAAAGAAAATGGATGACATTCATTTCTGGATGATATTGTATTTCGAGAGGATACTCAGACAATTATTTTGATGAATGGTTTGTTTTCTTTTGGCCGAATTAAGGTAAGAAAGCAGATCCTATACGCTATATTCTAGACATGGTATCTCCTATGTTAAAGCTTGTTTGTTCTCCAGTGAATAAAGCAATCTCAAGAAACATTTTCATATCTTGCACCACATCAAGGGCAGACAAACTCTTGCTGCAATAAACGGTGCACCTTGGGGATGAATACACTGTGTTACATCAGTTGACTGGCCTACACTGTTTTTTTTTTTTTCCTTCCCCTGGCTTGCTTGCCAAAGATTTATCAGTTTTATAAAAGTTTAAATAGAAATATGGTTGTGTTGGTGAACATGTTTCGAGATTTGACAGCAGCATAACTTTGGAAGTCTTGTGTTTTAAATGTGGACGATGTTAGTGTTGTTGTACTTCAGAAGATTGAGATAAGGAATGATAATATTTTTGCCATCAGGGCTCATGAGAAAAATGGTGGTTTGGGCTATTGTTCCTTCATTTAACTTTATTAGTAGTAGTTTAGCTCTAAAGTGGGAGCGAAGTGTCAATAGGGATATCAAGTGTACACAAAAAGAAGACAGAATGCAATATCTAAGCAATAAATCTGCAATAGTAATAATAAAAATAAAAATCCTTCATAAATATAGTCCAAAAGCAAATAAATGTGTGTTTGATTGATTTTGTTTCTGATGTACTTTTTGGATACACATTTTTACTGTTTAAAAGCTTGTTTAAGTCCTCTTAAACAGTACCATATTAATAACAAAAAGGCATTGAATATGTGGGCTGTACAAATGTCAAACAGCTTTTGGTGGAGGCCCTGTGATGATGTGGGCTGTCACCACCACCAACTTTATGAACAAGTCTCTTCATCAGGCAACTCTCTTTAAAATCAGATTGGTTTAATTTTAACCAATCCCAGCGAATCCTTAACAAAGAAGTGTTTGTGTCTAGCATTACTTCTTTGTTATTCTTTTCATTGAAGTCATAATTTAAACAGTTATGTTTTATTTATAGATTTTTAAAGGCACACACACAAAAGCCCAATAACACTAACGTGCCAAAACTGTTCTAACAAGGAAGCAAAAAAAACATAAAGTGTTTCCATGTAGATTTCACGTTCTATAAATAACATTAAATTGCCATGTTGTGTTCTTGCAGGCATGTACGAAATCTATGCATATATATATAAAGTGTATTCTGTATTAACCATATTATGCATACCTGCAACGTTCTTACACAATTTTCTTGCTCCCTGTGGACTCTGTCTTCATTTTTATGTTTTTTTTATCAATGTGTCTTGGCAGACTAAAGAATTAATTAGACTTTCGATTTGATATATTTTTTTGAAATGTTATGCATGTAAGATCAAAGATTTGGACAGTTTAAGGCCGTAAATGAGAGAACTAGTGTCCGAGCCCTCAGGGTAAAATATGCAGGCTGCAGCTCGTCAGTCTAACACACACCTCCAAGTTCTTTACCAAACCAAAGTTCCTACTTGTACACTCAGCTAAAAAAGCAGCACACTGAGGATTCCTTGCTTTGGAAAGGTAGCGCTAAAAATCTCATTTAATGTGAGTAGCCCTTTAATTTTATCAGTTTTATAGATCTATGTGAGAAACTACTTCATCTGGAAAGGACATGATGTTGTTGCATAGCTGCATGTGCTTAGTTTTTCCTGCTTTGCACACTGAAAGTTAGAAGAACTGGGTAGAGTTTTTAAGAAGTGGCTAATTCTTAACTGTTGTCAGGGAAAGTTAACTTTCTTCTGATTCAAAGAGGACACTGTAGGAGGAGAATGCTCATGGCGGACAAAATATTTGTTTGACAAAAAAAAACAGAAAGAGAACAACAAAATTCTAGTTGTTTTTTTTTTTCCCCAAACTGACATGGAAAAACGGTTTGCTGTTATATTTGCATAAATAAATTACGTTTGTGTTATGTTAATGCATGACTCATTTAAGCTGGTCACTGCACAGAAATGCCAGCTGAAGCTGAGTGAGGAACTGTTGTTGCTTGCGGGAGATAAAGTCTTCAAACAGTTTTTAAACTGAGTCTGGTTTGAGTTAGAAAGTTATTTCTCTCTTCTGTTGCACAGCTGCGAGTCTTCAAAATCTTAGGCATGCAGATTGTGAGGGTGACGGTCGATTATCTGCATGGAAATACAACAGCAATTTATACTGTTTTGCAACAGTATAAATTGTGTAAATTAGTAAATAGGTAAAGAAACGTCTTACATTTAGTTGTGAAATCTATAAATCCCACATTTTGAAATGTTCAAATATTTGTTCTCATTCAGGAGAGGAAAAAAAAAATCATGAATTTTAATTAAATGCATATTCACAGTCACATACAATATTTATCACTTTGATTATTTTCCCAATTTTATAGGACTTCATATTTTTCTCTCATTAATTCTAGTGCCCGCTCAGATAAAAAATACAAAATCAACAGTCAAATGACTCAATCCCTGCTGAGTAACTTCAACCATCCCTCTGCATGATTCGTTCTGAACTGTGCTGCTGAATCAGAACAAGATGAGCGTCCTAAGACAATGGCACATTTCCTGTGTCCACATGCCCTCTGAATAATGTTAAAGTGAATGTTAAAGTGAACTCACTCATAACCAGTCTAAATCTTCCCCTCAGGCGCTGTTACAATCAGCATGGCCGACTCTCACATCAACGTGACAAACCGCTCCAACTCCAGCTCTTTCTGTCGATTTAACGAAGACTTTAAATTCATTCTCCTTCCCGTCAGCTACACCCTGGTTTTCGTCATTGGTCTGGCGTTGAACGCCACAGCTCTTTTTGTGATGGTGTTCCGCACAAAGCGATGGAAGCCTTCCACCATTTACATGTTCAACCTGACGATGTGTGACACGCTCTACATCTTCACTCTTCCCTTCCTCATCTTCTACTATGCCGACGAGAACGACTGGCCCTTCAGTGAGCCGGTCTGCAAGCTGATACGCTTCCTGTTTTATGCCAACTTGTATGGTATGGCACAGGCCAAGCCACACACACCTATGATACAACACACACATATCTGAAATGTGATACGCAGAGGAAGTGGTAGTGCAAAGTAAAATCATGTCATATTTGCCATTTGGCCATAATGTGATATATTACAGGCAAATATCACAATTACATAATGATACATGTTGGCATAGCTGTTCTATAAAGTTTTCTGAGATTTTTGGAGAATATTTCTGAACAAATAGCATTGTGAAGAACAACTTGACAGCAGCATTGGGTTATAAAATAGCATTAGAAACCCATGTAATAGAACTCATCAAAAAGAACTTATCTAACAGAAAACAGAAAAGAGAAAGGTACAAGTTTAACCTTGAAAAAATGCATTCTATTAATTTTTAATAGAATAATATTACTGCCACTTCAAAATGATGCACAACTTTTTATTGTAAATCAAAATCTATGAATTAAAATGTATTCTTAAAATGTCCAGAAAGTTTGAAAATGTTTATCAAGTTACTATTAAGCTGTGGAACATTTACTCATATTAATATATATGAAGAACATAAAATTATTGATCTGCTTTGCAGGCTCTATTCTATTCCTCTGCTGCATCAGTCTCCATCGGTTCCTCGGTATCTGCCATCCCGTCCGCTCGCTCAGCTGGGTCAGTGTGCGTCGGGCCAGACTGGTGTCTGTAGCAGTGTGGGCATGTGTTTTATCCTTCCAGGCTCCAATTCTCTACTTTTCAAGAACAAGGTGAGTAAGCTATATTTCACGTATTGTCTACTACATTTTGCTTCTATAGCTTTTGAATGTATTTATGTGTGTTCTCCTCCAGGGACGTAAAGACAGAGCGAATTTGCTACGACACCACCAGCCCAGAGCTTTTTGATGACTTCCTGGTGTACAGCTCAGTCGTCTCAGTGCTCATGTTTGCCTTGCCCTTCTTGGTTGTAATGGTTTGCTATGGCCTCATGGTTCGGAAGCTTCTGGAGCCCGGCTGGGGGTCTAATGAGAGAGGTGAAGGTGAAGGAGGCGGTCTGAAGGCAGAACAGTCAAAGCAGAAGTCTGTGAAGATGATCATTATTGTGCTGGCAGCGTTCATGCTGTGCTTCCTTCCTTTTCACCTGACCAGAAGTCTTTACTATTCATTTAGATACCTGAGACAGGTGAATCCATCACAGGTAAGTCCCCAGCCTGTTTCTGATTTTAATTGGCTTACGGTTTGTTTGAAACTCCTCAGATATTCAATATGTTTTCATCAGATCAGCTGCAGTTTGCTGGAGGCTGCCAGTGTGGCCTACAAGGTGACGCGACCTTTAGCCAGTGCCAACAGCTGCGTGGACCCCATCCTTTACTTCCTGGCAGGACGGGAAGCTCGCAGCACTCTCACCAAGAAGAGCAAACTGTCCTCACAGAAACCCACCAAGAGCCATTGTTTGACCACAAAACTCTGATCCCCTGTCTAAGACTTGAGTGGATTCATTCTTAAGCAGTTTTTTAAGCAGCTCAGATAGTTGGAACATCTTCATAGAGCCTGCCATCCCCCCACCCCCAAATGGAAAAAGCATTTAACGGCATGTTGTACACTACTTGGCATTTTTTCCATATTCCTTGGACTATACTAAACATTTTTACATTTCACCCTAAGCACTAATTAGTTTTGAACGTCGGATCTTTTGTAAGTTGTTTCCTGACAGAGGGTACCATTTATAAGATATTTGATCTCTTCCTCTAAAACTCAACTTTTAAAAAACACAATATATTATAATGGACCCATATTCTCACTGTTAGTAACCCGTCTCACCTGTTCCAACTGGAAGAAAAATAAAGCCTCTGTGTACAAGTCTTGACAATGAAATAATAATGTCTGTTCATTGCTGTAAATAAGAATAAATTATTGAAATGCTAATTTAAGTCACAAAGCTTTGATTTGTTAGAAATGTCAATACGATTTACAATAAAAATAATATTTTCAATATTGAGATAATCCCAACCAGCAAGTGCTTTTGTCACTGTAATAATTGATTATCTTTGACCATTGCTCCTTATTTGCTCAATATCCCAGTTGATTTGAATACATAGTACAAATAGTCAATACTTTCATTTATTTTCATTAGCTTCAAAGGAAATCTCTAATAAGCAACCCGAAGTACCTCCAATGGTACCAAGGTTTGACAATCATGAGTCAAGTCCTTGTAATGTGTAGAGATCAGCAGTAGGGGGTGGTAGTTACGAAGGAATTTTGGTCCTTCAAGATCCTGTTCCTCTCACACACTCTAATAACAACAAACATATCTCACATACGTACATGTCAAACAATATTAGGCTATGGATCATCAACAATGAAACAGTTTAAAATACAGCTCTTCTTTATTTCATGAGTAAAAACAGCATACAGAAATAGATGTGATATAATAAAACGAAGCATGATGTAAATAAATATCAAAAATCTGATGAGATGTTTTTCTTCCTTCATGCCTAGTTTGAAAACATTTAATGCTGAAAACAGCAAAGCAATGAAATCAGATGAAAACACATGATCATCAGCTTGGGATAATAAATCCCCTCTCCTCTACATATGTCGTGTTATTTTTAACAGCATAATATGAGCATAATAAAGTAATTAAATCTGATAATAGCACACTCTTGGAAACCTATGATAATGTAAGCTAAAGGCTGATTCAGGGTCCGGACTACCTGCAGTTTGTTAATTTATTAAAGAACTATGTGAGTTTATGTAGCTCAGGATGAGAGAAAAAAAAAACACTGATATGTTTAACCCTAGATTAAGGGTAGAAAACCATTTCAGACAGCAGTTCAGCTTATATAAATGACAGAGTCCTGTCACTGGTGCAGTGCAGCTGTTCACCCCATTATTACCTCATACTATGTGTTAGAGTATAAAATCTAAATAAAGAGTTTATGCTCTCAGTCTTATTTACATATTTACACCTATATACATGTTTTGTTTTTTAATTGTGGTCTTTCTCAATGTTTTGTTTTTCACCTGTGGTCCAAAATGATATTTGCTGCTTACAATAAGATTTGAGCTGCAATATCATTTAAATGTAGTGAAAATATACAAAAAAACTCCTTTCCAACTAAACCTGGGTCCACACTGGACTCTATCTAAAACCTAAAACGTACCAAGAGCGTCTTAATTCTGCTTTGGGAAGTTGTTGAATTGATCATTTAAAGCATCTCAACTGTACAAGAGATGAAAAGAAAATTTGTCTTTTATCAGGGCTTAAATCAATAATTGGTGCAACAAAAGCTACTTCAATGTGATCCAATATAAAATTTGGAGGCCTGTGATGTTATCGCATGAAGAAAAAATCTGTCTGACATGTAGCAACATTTTTGAACTTTTTAAAAGACTTTCACAGGTTACCTGAGGAAATCTGAAACATGCTGAACTCTTGTTTATAATCTGGAAGACTGAAATGATTTTGTTGATCTGGCATCAGCATAGATAATTGCATGGCACAACTCGATAAGAAACGTTTACTCCTACGATTGTGACAGGGTCCGAACAGCTAGGCATTTATCAAATATTGACCTTTAAAGATGTAAAAATCAGAGCTCAGGTTTAAACCCTGCAACCGGATTAACTTACTTCAGTGCATACAATGAGTTTCTGTTAATACATTCAACAGATGAAAGAACAAATCAAATCCTTAATTCTATGCAAGCCAAAGAGAAGAACAAGCCTTTTTTGTAAGAACCAGTTGTTAACAAACACATTCTTACCTCCAATCTATGTGGCACTTGGTTGCAAAGATTACTTATGTTTTTTGTGATGGTGTTGTGCTGTCTGGTTTCCTCCAAAGCTAAAGGGGGAAACAGGTCACAAAAGTTGTTTCCAAAGCAGCAGAACCACCATATTTTGATCGGTAACAACTAGGAATTTTGCATCTTTTGTTTCATTGATGTTTGGTTTAAACTAACACTCCTCCTGCATTAAACTCATGAGCTTCCCAGCACTGTTGCTGAGTGGACATTAAGCTTTGAGCAGCATAAGATCAAGCTGTCAAGAGATCATCTTATTATGCGATGAGAAGCAATTCCTTCTTCTTCCAGCAGGTGGAGGTTAAGTTTTCTGAAGAGCATCTCCATCCTGGCGTATAAACTGCCATCAGATATTGAGGTCTTCTTTCACGAGGTAGGATGATCATTCAGCATCTCTGCATCTTTTTATCTGATAAGACAAAGGAAAATGTCAATTAGCCATTAAAATTCTTTGACAATGATGCAACAACACTGGAGGCTTGTTATAGATGTGTCTTAATATTTTGGATTGGGACAGATTCTGAAGCACTGTCTTCTGTTTAAAAGTTTTTAATCTGTAGGACAGATAAAAGTATCTATGGGCCTGTTAATAAGCGCAACGTTTCTAATATATTGTTCCCAAATGCTGTGCCTAAACTTAATATAAAATGTCTTTAATAACCTAACAGGAGATCACAAAGCCAGAACACCATAATCTGTGCTTTCAAATTATTTAACTTGAGAAAGTTGACTTCTCAGTTTGAAGAAGCATTAAATGGTTTTCCAAGATATTCTCACTCCCATTATTTTGTCATTTCACAAAAAAAAAAAATAT
>CAEGAD010003094.1:0-20338 GCA_903067055.1 Poeciliopsis paucimaculata | reverse complement strand
GTTGCATTAACTATATTTAAGTACTTAGACTATGGGTCAGAAATACATTTTAATAAATGTATGTTTACTTACAGTCTCCATAGAAAGTTGTTCAGCTATATCAGTATGTAATTATATTACTATTCATCATGTGAGACTTAAGCTTTATTCATTATTACCAAACAGTTAAACAAAAATAAATGTTTAGATGCCAACACTGTCTGATTGAGTTAAATTAAATACTTTTACAATAAAATATAATAAAATAGAAATTAAATTCTGACTGTAAACACCTACCTGTTCAGTGTCTCTGAGTGTGTCCAGGTGTGTGTCCTCTCACTGCTGCTCTCTGCTCAGACCTTCATCATTTACACAGAACATTTTACGGAGGTGAAGTGATGACATGGCCGCTGTTTGCATGTCTAACAAAGCAGACGCAGACTTCATTAAGTTCTTTACGGTAAATTGCAGCAGGCAAATGAGAGTCTGGTCAGCTGCAGAGAGGGACTGAACGTCCAGAGGACATCAGGTGTGGAGGATATTTGTGTTTTATTCTCTTTCCCTAAAGCACCATTTATAATAAAATAAAGTTTTATGAGTATTTATTTGTCTGACTAAATAATCATCAATTTATCTTGATAGACATTGAATAACCAAACTTTCAAAGTATTTTATATGGGATATAATGATGTAAACATTGGATTTTTCTCAGTCTTGTTGTTGACTTAGTGAACTCTTACAGTTGTGTTCATGTTGGTGAATTGTGGAGGACATTTAGACAATTTGGTTTTTACACTCAGCCCTCAAACTGGTTTCATTCTTGGTTTATGAGCTGTAAAGTACACGCTGTATCACGGTGTGGCCACTGGGTGTCACTGTGGTTCAACAAATATTTGTGTCAACTTTTGTAGAGGTGAGAGGTCGCTGAAAGGGCAAACTGTTAACCAAACCAATAGATCAGCGATTAATACCCTTTGGAAATAATAAATGGACAAACTGACTAGCGCAGGAGCTAACGTTGGTTTTAGGAGTGTCAGCTAAAACAAGAGCTAATTGGTTCGTCCTCATTTCACGATCCAAACATGGCAACTAACAACATGTCACATGTTTCTGTCACGTCTTAAAGTGGCAGTAGAACAGCCTGGAGACTCGATGCAAACCTTTGTAACACTGCAGCTGTTAGAAAGATCAAACCTGAACATTGATTTGAAAGTTCATGCAGATATTTTACTTTCTTTTTAAACTACACATTTCCCCTGACTAAAACACACGTTGACCTGCAAATTTGCTTTCAAAATTTGAACCAATTAGACAATATATTGGTGGTTTACATCCTGTAGATTCAACTGATCAGGTGAAAACTAATGTTCATGTTTGTTTATCTGGTTCCATTTGATAGAAATATAACCAACATCAGGAGATGAGACCGAACATGAAAACTGGCACTGAATTAACCAGGCAGGTGAAGAAGAGTTCATACACAACAATGCCAGCAGGTGGCAGTATTATCCTGTAAGAATAATTCAAAAACAATCCAAACTGTTTACATGTTTCCTTTCTTTCTTTGTTTCTCTCTTTCCTTCTTTCTTTCTTTCATGTTTATGTTTTAAAGGGATGAAAAACCCATATAATCTCTTTTACCTCCAGCTTTTTGCACAAATGTTTATTTTTCATTTGTATCCAAAGTATAAAGACATAAAACCTCAAATATTTCACAAATTACACATTAATGTAAGTAAAAGCCTTACAAAGTTTTATGTTACAACAGGAAGACTTTAAGTATTCTAGATGTCTCATGAACTGACCTGTAAATATATTATTATTGTGAGGGATTAGCAAAGAAAAATCAATAAAAATATTTCCTAGGAGATTATAAATTAGTAAATTGTTTGACTGCAGGAGAGCATCGAAGAAACAAGAAGGATATTAACAACCTGCAGTCTGAGGTTGTTGAGTTTTGGTCCTTCGGGACATTAAATCAGGAGCTGGTTTTACAATATTTGCAAAACTTGTCCATCATTGTGACACAGAAACACAAACAGGTACAAAAGGTTTTTGTCAGACGCCAGCAGACACAGACAGCCGTTTACAAAGAGCAGAAGAAGAAGAAGCACTGGGAACCAAACCCTGCTGATCCAGTCCGTGTTTTTAATCAAAACAGAATCTGTAAACTTAAATTTTAAAAAAAGTTTCAGCTTTTCAGTGTCACTTCACTAAAATTAATTTTAAGAAATAGAATTAAAACGACAAAAAATCAGAAACAAAAACAACTGTTGGTGAGTTTGTGAATTTGGTGCATTTTTGTTAAAACTTGTTTGTTCATTTGGTGAAGTAAGTAAAGTTTGGTGAAGTTCTCAGTTGTTTTGTTGTTGAAAAGCATCACTATGGGTAATTGGGTAATTGCTTATTTTGCTGTAAAACACCAAACATCTCATCAATGTAATGACTGTCTGCTGATTGGACTCATTTCTGAAAGCATATTTTGTCTCTGTCCCGCCCTTGTTCATTGGTCTGGTTTCCAGGGAAGATGGCCGCCAACTCCTCCCTCCATTCTCCCAGCTGTGACTTCCCTGTGATAAATGTCGTCATGCCAACCATGTTAGCGCTCCTCAGCCTGACGATCCCTCTTCTGGTTTTTGTCCTGGTTGTTGGTTTCCAGCAGTGGTGGAAGCAACCTTTCAGCTCTCCTTTTGGGACGTCGAGTCACATCGACATCCTGACCTACAACATGGACCTCCTCGGTATCTCAGGGAACTATTTTACATATTTTGGCATGAATGCTGATCAGCTGGAGGTATTGACTGTAGGATACAGCATGTCAGCCATTTCCTCAACCGGACATATGCTGCTTCACCTGCTCACCTGCATTGAGCGCTACCTGGCTGTGGTCCATCCCATCTTCTACCTGCGCCTCAGAGGCTCAGCGGGCGTCAGGATGAGAAACATCACCATTGGTTGTGTTTGGCTGACCTCCATTGCTGTGATGACTCTGTCTGTGTGGTTTAAAGTATCATTTCTAACTTTGTCTTCAGTGTTTATTGTCCTTCACCACCGTGGCTTCCTGTTTCTGCAGTGTCTCTGTTCTCTGGGTTTTGATTCGTCCAGGGCCTGGAGAAGGGGGCGGGGACAATAGGCTTAGTAACCAATCAAAGCAGAGGGCTCTCTACATAATGGCAATGATCACAGCAACCCTCTTAGTGATGCTTACTAGCAGTCTTATTATCTGTGTAGTACAATCAGTTTCCGTCCTGTTCGGGTTCACCTTCTGTGTCATGGGGAGTTTTTCAGTTTTGTTCCTTTTGCCCACATATCTGGTTTTACCGCTGCTCTTTCTACAGAGGGTTGGCAAACCAACAGTCTGTGGACACAAACCAACCAAATGAAGCAGTGTGAAGTCAGAGGGTTTGTTTTTCAGTGATGTCACACTGACATCATTGTTCTTTACTCCGGATACAAGCAAATGTTTAAATCTTTTGTCTTTAATTTACAGAAAACAATAATCTGTGGAAAATTAGTTGGCCTAAATATGTTGTAATTTTCCTATTAACAAAAAAAAAAAGACACTCCAAAACTCATAATTACTTCAAAAATATTTATCTTTTGTTATATTTTTCACCCATGGAGGTCGCCATTAATTCACCTGTTTTGGTCCATTCTGTATTGGAATCTACAGAGTAAACGCAGGAAGGCTAACTTTACCGGAGTTGTTGTTTATCATCATGTCTGCTTTTGATTCATTATGTCTGCTTTTGATTCATCATGTCTGCTTTTTGTCTGCTTTTGATTCATCATGTCTGCTTTTGATTCATTATGTCTGCTTTTGATTCATCATGTCTGCTTTTGATTCATTATGTCTGCTTTTGATTCATCATGTCTGCTTTTGATTCATCATGTCTGCTTTTGATTCATTATGTCTGCTTTTGATTCATCATGTCTGCTTTTTGTCTGCTTTTGATTCATCATGTCTGCTTTTTATCTGCTTTTGATTCATTATGTCTGCTTTTGATTCATCATGCCTGCTTT
Source organism: Poeciliopsis paucimaculata (assembly GCA_903067055.1). Lineage (NCBI taxonomy): Eukaryota > Metazoa > Chordata > Actinopteri > Cyprinodontiformes > Poeciliidae > Poeciliopsis > Poeciliopsis paucimaculata. The sequence goes on along the minus strand of CAEGAD010003094.1, from coordinate 16,336 downwards.
TGATTCATCATGTCTGCTTTTTGCCTGCTTTTGATTCATCATGTCTGCTTTTGATTCATTATGTCTGCTTTTGAGTCATCATGTCTGCTTTTTTGCAATATCCATTTTTGTAAATGGATTTTGCAAATCTAATTGAATTATTACCCAGTTGTTATTACAGTTGTTCATTAAGGGTTTCTTGGGGAATATTCAAAAATCCCTTTTCAATCATTGTGACACACTAACTAACATAAACACTACATCAGACTGGACTCCAGCAGGAAGCAGCCAGTTAGTGAAGAGGATCTGAGGAAGGAGCGTTGGGACCAAACAGAGTTTAGAAGGTTTGTGTCGTTTTGAAGTCTTTAATGTGAAATTTGAATAATAAAGCCACATCGTTTCTGGCCATCCAAGTTTATTGTTCAGTAAATCAAAGCTTGGCCAGTTTGATAAGAAAAACTAAAATGGATTCAGTTGGTTGCAGGATTGCCTTCAGATAGAAAACTCTGACACATGTCCGACTCTTTCTGTCGTGTTTTTCAGCGGTTCATCGTTGTTCCTCTTCATCCTCAGTGGCTGCTGTGAACTGAGATGTCCAGTAACTCTTCCTCCAACTCCTCGCTCCTCTCTGGTTCTGATGGCTGCTCGTTTCTGGAGATCCTGGCCAGCCTCTTGGTCGTCTACGTCTTTTTAACGCCTCTTTTTGTCTTCATCCTTTTGGTGGGTTATCAGCGATGGAGGCAGCAACGCCTCAACTCCCAGCTCACCTCATCAAGCCACATCGACATCTTCACCTACAACATGGTGGTCATGGACCTGCTCGGTGTCTTGGGGATGTTCTTGGTATTTTTTGGCATGAGAGCTGATGAATTTGCCATGATTACTGCAGGTTGTGGTCTTTTGTGCATTATCTCAACTGGAGAAATGCTGCTTCACCTGCTCTCCTGTATGGAGCGCTACCTGGCTGTGGTGCATCCTGTCACCTACCTGCAGCTGAGAGGCTCAGCAGGCGTCAGGATGAGAAACGTCTCCATTGGTTGTGTCTGGCTGATCTCCCTGCTGGTTTTGTGTGTGACCTTGTGGCTCCAGGTTCCTTTTGAAAGCATATTTTTGGTGTTTCTGTCCTTCACCTCTGTAGCGTTCTGCTTCAGCAGCATTTCTGTTCTCTGTGCTCTGTTTCGGCCCGGGCCGGGTGAAGGGGGCAGGAAGGGCGCTCATACCGACCAGTCCAAGCAGAAAGCTGTCCAAACGATGGTCATCATAACAGGGAGTCTCTCTGTCAGATTCATAGGCAGCCTTGTTACACCGATAGTGAAATATTTCTCAGTTCCCAACGAATATGCTTTTTGTCTCATGGGTTGGGTTTCAGTGTGGTTTCTCCTGCCCAGTGGTTTGGTGTTACCGCTGCTTTTTCTGCAGAGGCTGGGAAAACTTCAAATCTGTGGACACAAATCAGTGAAGCAGCATGAATATCATTAGCACTCAGGAAATAAGACAAGACTTGCTTTATAACTCAAGTTCATTGAAGCCTAAAACATCTATGTAGAATCTTCCAAAATATATAAAAAATCAGTTAAATAAATTCTTTATTCTCGATGTTTCCATAGCTTTAGCATTGTTTCATGATGTTAATAGGAAAGTTGTCTCACTATCATGGTTTTATTTGCCTGTAAAGAGATTTCAGTGGATAAACTAAAAATTGACAATGTGATAAAGATGCATTTCATACGACTTTTAGAAATTTTACATAAACATCCATCCTGTCCTGCTTCCACAGTAACAGTTTTCTAAGCTGGTACATTTTTTCCAGTGTTAAATTTTGTGTATTTCCACATCCTGAGGAAGAAACTTTAGTGACTTTGTAAGGATTTAAAAGGAACAGATTGATGACATCATTCTGCTTTCACCATTTCATGTAATATTTGTGTTAAGTTCTGTTCATTCATTCATAAAGCTTTTGCTCTGCATAGTGTGGCAGGATATTAGGAGATAATATCACCTGCTGTTTGCTGTGAACTTTCTGTAACAGTTTGGTACATTTTGTAGCACTGGTGTTTATGTGTTTCTGTGTTTTCATAAAAAAGAAACACAAAGTGAAATATTGGGTGCATATTAATCCATAGTGATCAGAAATATCAGGTACTTATAGAGACATTACGGAGTGTGTTTTTACTCAGAGCTCTGCATTTTGTTCTCCATTAAAAAAGAGGCAGATACACAACATTGTGTCTTATTTTTAGGAATAAATAAAGTTCTGAAAGTTAATTTTGTGTTAAGTTTTTTTGCACTGAAAATATTTGAAAGTCACACAATTATTGGCAATAACAAAATTATTTTCTTATTGAAATACAGAACTATATTTAACAAAGTCACTGGACTGGATATACTAATGCATTCTTATTTAATTATTTAATATTTAAGATAAATGTAGAAATTACAAAGACTTAAAGTTATGACAGAAGGTGCATTGTGTTGTTGTTTGGGTGTTAATAGAGAAAATATGCTGTAGTTTATTAAAATTGTGCATTAAATTAAATCTTACATTGTAATTTTCTTATTTTGACATTTTTCTTTATGAACAGCTGGAATATAATACTAATTCTTTTAAAATCTTTATGATGTAAATTTAATGTTTTTCGTGGGTAAAAAAAAAAAAAAATGCACATAAGATGAAAAACAAATGAATTTGATAAAAGAAAGCATGAGCTTTTAATATTAAAAAATCAACTTTTCCTAAAGTTAGATATGGATCTCTGGTTCTCCTGACATTCACATCGACTTTTACCACAAAAATGTTTTTAATTTAAGAACATTGCTCGAGATTTTTGTGTTTTGTCCTGATATTCCTTCACTTGGATATATTTAGGTTGTTATTAGCTGCAATTGTTGGAAATCTGGAGGATTTGAAAGAAATATCACATCATATAATTGAACTTAAAGCTTTAAATATCCACCAATCCGCCCTGGATCATTAAGTTTATCGTATTTGTAATTTGTAAATATGCAAAAAAACTAAACCCCACATCATATCTGGTCCAGATCCTGGTACAAATATCTCAGTAAACTTTAAATAAGTCAAATTAATTTACCAGTAACTCGTCCCTGTAGAGGCCAGCACATTGATTTATGGCACATTAATCATGGCTTATTGATGAAATATTCAAAATAACGCTTATTGATTATGAGCACTATAACAGGTTTATAGTGAACAGGATCTCTGCACATTTATTCAAGAGGAGCTGAAGAATCAACACCAGAACCGAACATCGGATCAGGTTTGAGTTTTTACTCATCTTATGTCTTTCAGTTTTATTTGAATGTTTCATAACCAACAGCAGCTGGTTGAGGAACAACTTTACTTCAGGAAGTTACTTTTACTGTGAAAGGTAACTTTAATGTACCAGTTACAGTAACACTATAGAATGCTTGCATGTTTTCTGTGTTCATGATTGTTACACTGTAAAATGTATTTGAGCTGAACTTCATGCTCTGGATGTTTTTACATTCATGTCACTTCATTCGTTTAGTTTAGTGATGACAACTTACTAGATAGTTTTGTTACACATTTTAACTTAAAGGGACTTTTTACTTTGACTTTACTGGAAACAACTAAGTTCAGTGCTGGGATGAGACGGATCCGGTACCGACCGCGTTGCTGAGGTCAGAACCACAAACACAAGGAGAGACTGAAGCTGCTGCAGGTTCGATTCCAGCCTGATGAGCCAAAAGATCCTTTATTATTTTACTTCTTTATCTGAAGGAAACTAAATGATTTGAGGAAAACTGACTTAAATTTGTCAAGTTAAACCAACTTCATAAATTAAATTCAATTAACTTAATTGAATTACTTGCTACCAACTGAAGCAACCTAATTATGTTAACTGTTATATTTTTTCGGTGGACCTGTGCAGAACCTGGTGACCATCTGGACGCCGGAGCAGAGAAACATCTGAACTGGACTGAAACAGAGGCGTTCAGTTTGACCCATGAATCCTTGAACATGCAGGGTGAGTTCAAACTATTTGACCAGGAAACCAACAAAAAAACAGTTTAGTTTTAAGAGGTTGAGGGTTAGGATAAGCCTAACCCTCAACCTGTTAGGGGGGTTAGGGTAACCCTGACCTGACCAACAGGTCGTCTAACTTTATCATTTCTTTTCTTCTGAAGGTTCAGACGTCGAGATGCCGGCCAACTCTTCCTCCCTCCTCAGTTATTTCTGCTCTGAGGTCTTTTCTATGCAGCTGGCCCTCGTCATCATCAGCTTCTCTTTTGTTCCCGTGGCGATCTTCATCCTGTCGGTGGGCTGCCAGCGGTGGAGGAGCCAGCGCTCCGGAGGAACCAGCCACATCGACGTCTTCACCTACAACGTGGTTCTGCTGGACCTGCTTGGTATCGCAGCGGTCGCCCTCATGTTCTTTGGCAACTCCTCTCATGACTCAAAGGTGTGGGCCGCAGGAAGCTTAATATTCGGTGCTTCCTCAACGGGTCACACGCTGTTTCACGTCCTGACCTGCATCGAGCGCTACCTGGCTGTCGTCCATCCCGTCTTCTACCTGCGCCTGAGAGGATCGGCGGGCGCCTCCATCAGAAACGCCACCATCGGATGTGTCTGGCTGGTCTGCTTTGCAGTAACGGCTGTCACTGTGTGGTTCTATGCTTTATTTGCTTCCATCTCCTTTGTGCTGATGTCCTTCACAGCTGTGGCGTTCGTCTTCTGCAGCCTTTCTGTTCTCTGCGTTCTGCGGCGTCCGACGCCAGGCGAGGCGGGCGGGAACAGGGACGGCGCTGACCAATCGAAGCGCAGAGCTTTCCAAACCATGATCCTCATAACAGGAACTCTGTCACTGAGATTCGTCAATGGTCTGATTACCACCTTACTAATGATGCTACTGGAACCGTTTGGATTCGTTTTCTGCGCTGTCGGCTGGTCTTCACTGCTGTTCCTTTTCCCCAGCACCCTGCTGTTACCTCTGCTGTTTCTGCAGAAGATGGAAAAACCACAGATCTGTGGACAAAGTCAGTGATTCAGCATTAAACTCAACACAGAATGAAGTCAAACATCATCTGCCAAAAATCAGAGTAAATTGATGGATGGATGTTATATGATCATATTTTTTTCAAGGAATAGATAATAAAAATACTAGAATTAAAAACTATATATTCTAATTAACTCCAGTTTAAAAATAAGTTAAAATATTTTACAATTACTTTTTAATTAATGAGTAAAATCCTGGTCCTAAAGGACCGACTGTGATATTATATTTAACTAATAAACATCTGATTTCCATGTGAGCGTCGTCTTTCTCTCACCTTCAGTCAGAATAAAATACATTTAAACCGTCTGTCAGTTTTCATTGAGTTCTGCATGTTTGCATGATGTAAACATTAAACAGGAGCGTTCACCATGCAGAGGGAAACCATTTGGATACTGGAACATTTATAGCCAGAAGTATTTCATTCACAGATGATGAATCATAGATCTGCTCCACGTTAAACAAATGATGAATTTGCATTTACTCGTTTTGCATTTCTGCCTATTATCTTGAAAAAGCAAAAAGAAAAGAGTTCACAACCCAGTTTTTTTTATTTCTTTATTTTTTATTCATTAGTCTAAAAAAATTACAAAAATAATTAATAAACTTTCGTTTAAATGTTTGTTTTATGCTGTTTAGCAAATTTTCGTTGTAATGGCAACGTTTATGTTCAAAGCTGAATAGTTGTTGATTAATGTGTTTAAGTGACACATTTAGTTTTCCACATAAAGCGTTTAAAGTTTATTTAATTGCTTCAAAACAATCGGATTTCTATATTTTTCTCAATAATTCCAGAATTAAAGTTTATCTATATTAAATGTATAATTCAGGAAACCTGGAACATGTTGGGCATTGATTCACTCAGATAAACGGGTCAGAATTTAGTGACGTTGATCATTAAAGAATCAATGACACTTTATTGATCATTGATTTTTCAGTTTCAGCTCCAGAGATTATGACTGAAATCCGCCTGAAACGAACTGATCGGACCACATTTCCCAGCATGCAATGCAGGGAAGGCCTGTATCTCTGGGATTATGGATAATCGTTGTCAATAGAGCTGAGTTTTGTTTTGTCCTTTTAAAATCTTCAAAGTGTAACTGGAGAACTTTAAAGATGCAGCTGGATCAGGTCAAAGTGGAATTAAATCGGTAACAACCAAACCTTGTTCTACGCTTTGCTTCGTACAGAACGTCCCGACGCTTCAGCTACATGCTAAAGTAAATCGTTTGCTTGTGACGTATTCAAGATGGCTGTCCATGTTGAGTCAATACTGCAGCTAAAACAGGCTGAACGGTTTGTTCACAGCCAGACTACAGCGCTAAAACAATGTCATCATTTACAACTTCTTCTGGTTGGAACAGTAGGAAATATAATCCAAGTGAAAGGGAGAAAACCCAGATGGAAAATGAAGAGAGATTAAAATCTAGAGGAAGGCAGTGGACATGTTCATCTGAAATAGGTTAGTTTTGTGTTTGTTTAATCCTCTCACTGAAGAGTTGCTGATTATATCCTGTTGTTGTTATTAATATTATTATTATTATTATTATTGTATCTTATCACCTCCTGATGCTTATGATGTTCATTCATTCCTTCACAACAGACTCAACAAGAGAAACTCTTATTTTATTAATAATTTAATTAATAGTAAATTAATAATCATAATTATTGTTATTACATGAGCTTGATGCAAATGTTGATTCCCAACACGTCTCTCCAGCCTCTGGTTGTCAGATAATCCTGCCTGCTTTCAATACGTTTTCCATCTAACGTCAAAGGAGACAATAAATCATGAGCTGGTTTGAAACATGCAAACCAAACCTCCAGTTTGGCTCATCAGGCTGGAATCGAACCTGCAGCAGCTTCAGTCTCTCCTTGTGTTTGTGGTTCTGACCTCAGCAACGCGGTCGGTACCGGATCCGTCTCATCCCAGCACTGAACTTAGTTGTTTCCAGTAAAGTCAAAACAAATAAATCCTGTTCATATCCACAGCAACATTTATCTGAGCTGCAGTTCTGAGAGGAAGAAACAAGGTGAGTTTAGACTGGATAAAAAATGATCTGTAGCCCTGATTTCTGCTGGTCAAACAGAAATCATTTCAGTTTGTTTTAAGGAGAAATTAGTAGGAATATTTAAAAACAGCAAATCACTGTGTTCAGTTATATCTGCTTAATATGAAAAGATCCAAGTTTACTTCTAAAAGAAAAGCATGTAACAGATATAGATAGATAGATAGATAGATAGATAGATAGATAGATAGATAGATAGATAGATAGATGATAGATAGATAGATAGATAGATAGATAGATAGATAGATAGATAAAATGTGTTCTTGTATTGTTAAACCAGAACATGAACTGTTGTCTTATTGCTAAGAAAAAACATATTTATGAACTAAACTAATGAGGTTTAGTTAATAAGTTTTATTTTTTTAACGTTGGTCATACATGAAGGTCACATGTTGTTAGATATATTATTACAGAATATTTCTGCTGCTCATTATCTGTATTTGTTTGGGTCTATTTTGTAAAGCTGCTGAGCCTGGTGCTGGGCGGTCCAGCAGTGACCCACTGGGCTCTGGATCAAATGTTAAAGGTTACATAAATGATCTCATGAGACTCATGTTCTTTACTCTCCTTTACATTTTCAGTTGTTAATGTTTCCTTCTCTTCCTCAGACATTGATGCAGATGGAGCGACCCTCCAGCTCCTCCCTCCGTCCTCAGCGTGAACTCTGCAACGCCTCCGAGAAAATCTCATTCATCATCAGCCTTCTAGTTGTTCATGTGTTATTGACGCCTCTTTTCCTCTATGTGGTTGCCATTGGTTACCAGCGATGGAGGAAAGATGGTTTCCTGGCTCCTTTCACCGCATGGAGCCACATCGACATCTTCACCTACGACGTGGTGGTGATCGACCTGGTGAATATTTGGGGGATTTTTGTTTTATTGTTTGGTCTGATCATCGAGGAATCAGGCCTACAGGAAGCAGGAAGGGGCATGTTCAGCATTTACTTTGCAGGACAGACTCTGTTCCACCTGCTCACCTGTATGGAGCGCTACCTGGCTGTCGTCCATCCCGTCTTCTACCTGCGTCTTAAAGGCTCAGCAGGCGTCAGGCTCAGAAACGTCACCATCGGATGTGTTTGGATGATTTACATTCTGATAACGGTTCTGATCGTACAGCGAGTTATTTCCTTCGCTACCATGAATGGACTGCTTCTGTCCATCACGTTTCTAGCTTTCTTCTTCTGCAGCCTCTCGGTTCTCTGCGCTCTGATTGGTCCAGGGCCTGGCGGGCCCAGAGACCTGGTGGACCAATCAAAGAAGAGAGCAATAAAAACCATTCTGATCATCACAGGAAGTCTTTTCCTCAGGTTCATGAGCAGCCTCATCAGCTCTGTCATTCAAAATGTTGCTAAGCAGTTTGGGAATGTTCCCTGTTTAATTGGTTGGTCTCCCAGATGGTTCTTCTGGCCCAGCAGTCTGGTCTTACCGCTGCTGTTTCTGCAGAGGGCAGGAAAACTGAACATCTGTGGGGCAAACGTCAAAAGAAACGGCATTTATAAAAATACTGTCATGTTCTCTCTGGAAATCCTGTTCTGCAGTGTGACGGTTCAATTCAAGCAAAGAAACTCAGACTACGCCCCCTACTGTTAATTACAGGATCAATCAGTTCCTTTAGATTCATCACATCGTCCTGTTTGTCTTTAAAGGAGACTGTCAACATTACTATTACCGATATTAGTAAATGAAAAGTTGCACACCTAAAAAAGACAATAAAAAGAGGATTAACATTCAGGAAACATCTCTCATTTATTCCATGTGAAGTGATGATTTATGTTTAACTTTTTGAACAAGAGTTTTTATCCCAGAACGTTAACGCCACTTCTCACCGCCGGTCATAAACTGAATGTTAATATCTGCTGGATGTTTACTTATAAACATTTTAGTGTATTTTAATCTTAAAAGCTACAATCTGGCTGAATCTGTACAATATTAATAAAAACATTGATTTAATTCAAACAGTAACATTTCTTTCTCGCACTGTTAAACACTCAACTCCTGTTCAACCCGATTCTTTTTTTAATTATTTAAAATAAATACAACTTGACTTTCTTGCACATTTTACTTTCTGTAAATAAACCCTCTGAACTATTTTTTCTGCTTGTGGTTCTGAAAATCATAACCAACTTATGACAGCATTTGTTTATTAACCATTTTAAATAATTTTGTCTCTTTAAACAGGATAATCTCATTAACATATTCAATCAGATTATTTATTGAAACCTTTTTTTACTGTTTAATTTAAATCGTCTTTTTTTTTTTTTTTTTACTAATCATGTCTTGTTTTCATTTTATGTTTAAAAACATTTACTGAAATGCAAAACTAAAACCAGACTAAGCTGTAACTTTGCATATACTTTGTATTTTGTGAATTATGGCTTCTGATCGTAAGATTAAAAATCCAGATGTGATTGATGGCTCTGCTTTAGTAAAGTTTGCCTTCTCATTGTAAGAGAGACGTAAATCATGAGCCTGAGTGAAACATGCAAAAACCTCCTTCTGTCATTGTGACATAAACAAATAATCCCTGAATGTTGGACAGAAACTTTATTTCAGACTGAAACTCTGAGAAGACGACCAGAAGCAAAGCCGTCTGACCAGGTGCGTCAAATATGAAGCTTCTCAATTTAAATTGGATTTTAAAAAGTGTTTTAGCTTTTATTTCTTTTTGTTGTGCTGCAGCATTAATTTGTGTTTAATTGTATTTATCTGATATAAATGATGCAGGTTTAAATTAAACAGAAGGAATGAAAGGTGAAAAACCCTAAACTCAGTTATCTAAAACCTATTAAAGCTTTTAATATTTTATGATTCTGGTCCAGTTTCTAGTGCAAATACACTTGAAATAAGACAAAACCTTTCAGTAATTGTAGAGTCTTGCTTTAAGTAAATAATTCCTTAATACTAATGAAACAATTCTTGAATTGGTAGATAAATTAACTAATAATATGGGAAAATGTTTTGTTATGAATCAATAATCTGCATGTGGAACAAATACTTTTTTATGAATATTAAGGAATGATTTACTTAAAACAAGATTAAATCTTGTCAATAAAGTTACTTTTCAGTTGATTTTGTCTTACTTAATGTGCACAAGGATATTTGGACCAGAAACTAGACCATAAATGTTTGTTGAGACTTTGTGTTTTGCAGTGATCTTGTTGTTTCTTTCCTTTCCATTTTCAGACATCGATATAAATGTCGCTGCTTTCCAACTCGTCCAACTCGTCGCTCCGTCCTCTGCCTGTGTTCTGCACTGCCCCTCACACATTATCAGTGATGGAGAGCCTCCTGGTTGCTCATGTGCTCCTGTTGCCTCTTTTCCTCTACGTCGTTGCCGTCGGTTACCAGCGATGGAGGAAAGACGGTTTCCTGGCTCCTTTCACAACCTGGAGCCACATCGACATCTTCACCTACAACGTGGTTTTCCTCGACCTGTTTAATATATTCGGCACATTGTTCTACTTTCTTGGTGCCGTCACTGAAAACCCAGGTGTACAGACGGCAGGAGATGGAATATTTAACATTTACTTTGTAGGTCAGTCTCTGTTCCACCTGCTCACCTGTATGGAGCGCTACCTGGCTGTCGTCCATCCCGTCTTCTACCTGCGTCTTAAAGGCTCAGCAGGCGTCAGGGCCAGAAACATCACCGTTGGATGTGTTTGGATGATTTCCATTCTGATAACGGTTCTGATTACACAGATGCATATTTCCTACTCCATCATCAATGGATTTATTGTGCTCTTTATGTCTGTAGCTTTTGCTTTCTGCAGCCTGTCTGTTCTCAGCGCTCTGGTTCGTCCAGCGCCTGGCAAACGGGGCCAGAACAGGGTCCAAGGCCAACTAAAGGAGAAAGCTTTCCATACAGTTATCATAATCACTGGAACTCTTTCCGTCAGGTTCACCAGCATCTTGATCAGCTCTGTAATTCAAAGACATCTTGGAGATGAGTTTTGTTTGATTGGTTGGTCTTCACTGTGGTTCATGGTGCCCAGCAGTCTGGTGTTACCTCTGCTCTTTCTGCAGAGGGCAGGAAAACTACCCCCCTGTGGGGCAAATGTCAAATAAATACATTACCTTAATATCAACACTGGATCAAATATAAAGTAACATGTTCTTTTTGTAAATAATTGATCTTCTATGAGGGTTAAATCCTTGAACCCAAGACATCATTAAACTATTTCCTGCTGTTAAATGTCAGGTTATACATTTGGGGAAAGTACTCAGTTCAGAGAGAGTGTGTAAGTGTGAAATAATCACAACGAACTAGAAAAAATAGGTTAGTGGAAAAGCATTTACAAACCAGAGCACGAGTGAGAATCAGATATATTTTTGTAGCTGTCATTTAAGCAAAATCAATAAATAAGTGAGTTCTGGGTTTTTTGTTTCAGGGTTCTCTCTTACTATTTAATTTAACCTTTCTCTAATACTTATGGATCGATCGGCATTGGACACCACTGACGTAAGTTAAACTACACCTCATGTAACGTTACTGTAGAACATGAGCTCTACAGTAACGTGGTAACGTGTTACTGTGTTCTACGTTACACAGTAACACTCCTTTAAATAGGCAAAATAATGAATCTATGTTTATCATTTTGGCGTTGCCATGATTATGGTGTTGATTATGAAATGCTTATACTGGTCTATTGTGATCTGTCTGTATTTATGCTGCTGTTTGTCATTTTATTTCAACTGTTTTTTGTTTTCGGTTATTTTTCTCTCCACAGATTCGACACCTGGCCCGGCGTTCTGATTGGCTGAGGTTCCTTCCTGGAGGAGGACATTGGCTGACATGATGCTGCCGTCACCCAACTGTTCTCCTCCGTTTCACTTCCAAGAACATGGAAAGTTCTCCTGATCGTTGACCCATTGTTGTGTGAGAAAAATAACTAAACACCAGAAACACCAGAGCGCCACCTTCTGGCCTCTTTAAAGACCTGCTTGAAATCAACCCAATATTTGTTAGTTGAGTCAGCCATCGGCACTTACAGAAAAGTGCTGCTGTAACTGTTTGTGTGCTAGAAGTGAGAAAAGGTGGAATAATTTGTTTGTCAGGTTGTAAATATTTATTTTGAATCATGTCAAAGAGAATTCAGTGTAACGGCTGTTAATTAATGGAGATGCTCGTTGTTGCTCTCATGTCTTGTTTAACAATCGTCCTCAATAAAAAACACGCAAAAGCACAGATTGATTACTTCATTCATTAATGTGCAACATGTTTCAACTTAACTCAGATGTTGAGAAAACAGCTGCTACAAAACCTGCAGGTATCTGCAGATTTCTGAATTTGAAAAAGTTGAGCAATTCTCTCATTATTCTGGCATTTAGAAAATAGAAATAACTGAACAGCAAAGGTTTGGTCTGGTTTACCATAAGAGTGAATAAATGTAGAGGTTTCTCTCTAAAAAATCCTGTTGGTTATATAAAGGTTTTTAGAGGATAAATGAAACTGTTTTATACATTAAATGCCTACATAAGTCAACATTCGGTCAGTAGATGCAGATTGAGCTCAGTGTGTTTCTCAGGGATTTAAAAAGCATTGACCTCTGTCCAACCAGGGATCGGCTTCACTAGGTCAGAGGTCAAGTTGGACAAGAATCCAGCTGAGAAAGTCATGTAATCTATTTGACTTTGAAATTTAATTTGACAAGACTCGGTTCACAAGGTGCACAAACTACCAACAGCTACAGGAAGTCCTCACAAATTCTTGGCCTCAAAACAGGAAGTAACAATAAGGTCGGATATAAAGTCTGACCCTGGACTGAACCGGACCGAAGGCAGTTTGGAATAATCCAAATAGAAGAGTTGATCTTTTTTTGCTCTAACTTTTTAATAGTCCACCTGGAGGTTGATTTACAGAAACATTTTATTTAAAGCTTTAAGACAAGGGCTAAAAAGCAGAAATAAATTTACGTTCATACTTTTTACCATTTGCAGCCACTGAGATTCTTTTGTTTCAATATTTTATCACAAAATTTAGTTTTGAAAATTTCCATGAACTGCAGTTTTGTAGTTCATGGAAAAACTCACTAAAGTCAGGCTATTCTGATAATATATAATTTTCCATATACTTTGTATTTAGTGGATCAAAGCTTCTGGTTGTAAGATAAAAAACCCCCAGATGTGATTGATGGCTCTGCTTTAGTAAAGTTTGCCTTCTCATTGTAAGAGAGACGTAAATCATGAGCCTGAGTGAAACATGCAAAAACCTCCTTCTGTCATTGTGACATAAACAAATAATCCCTGAATGTTGGACAGAAACTTTATTTCAGACTGAAACTCTGAGAAGACGACCAGAAGCAAAGCCGTCTGACCAGGTGCGTCAAATATGAAGCTTCTCAATTTAAATTTGATTTTAAAAAGTGTTTTAGCTTCTGGTGTCAAAGTAATCATTTAAATTTATTTCTGTAGTAATTTATTAAGATTGTTTAAGAATATCTTCTGTATGAACAGCTTTTGATCTCTAAGGTCTCGTCACTAATTATTAATTATGTTTAATAAAAAAGATGCAGGTTTAAGTGATGAAAGTTTTCTGAAAGGTAAAAAACTTAAATTCTCTACAAGCTATCAAAGCTTTTAATATTTTGCTACTTGGGTTTTTTTTCCAAGTGAATCAGAGAAAATACTTTAGTAGAAGAAAACAAATATGTGGTTTCAAATGTTTTTACTAATAAAAATCAGAACAGATTTAGTCAGATTATTTAAAATCACCTAATCCACCTGCAGCTGCATCTCTACCAGCTTTACATATCAAAACACTACAAACAGAAATGTTCTATTTTTTACTGACTAATTCAAAGATACAGAGCTTCTGTAAAGACTTTGACTAAACCATTCAAACACATTGATCTAAACCAGTGGTCTGATGGTTTAATCCTCGTGGGTCAAGATCTGAAACATTCAGATCTCTTTGCTTCAAAACACCTGAGTCAAATTATTCATTCATTTTTAATGAATCATAAAACTATTAGCGGCTCATGACGACGTTTTTCCAGGAAAAATCTTTTACATTGAGATGAAAAGTTTCCATGAAACACTTTAGGCCTTAAGTGAGGTTATGAAATATCAGTTAAATATCTTTCCTTTATATTTTAAGTTGTTAATGTTTCTTTCCATTTTCAGGCATTGATACACATGTTGCTGCCCTCTAACTCCTCCCTCCGTCCGCAGCATGAATTGTGCGTCGGCCCTGAGGAAACGCCCATCATCGAGAGCCTCCTGGTTGCTTATGCGTTATTGATGCCTCTTTACCTCCATGTCGTTGCCGTCGGTTACCAGCAATGGAGGAAAGACGGTGTCATGGCTCCTTTCACAACGTGGAGCCACATTGACATCTTCACCTGCAACGTGGTGGTCCTCGAACTGCTCAATATGTTGGGGATTTCTTCTGCTTTCTCGGTGCCGTCACTAAAACCACAGGCCTTCGGGTTGCAGGAAGCTGCATTTTTTCAGTTTTCATATCAGGACAGACTCTGTTCCACCTGCTCACCTGTATGGAGCGCTACCTGGCTGTCGTCCATCCCGTCTTCTACCTGCGTCTTAAAGGCTCAGCAGGCGTCAGGCTCAGAAACATCACCGTTGGATGTGTTTGGATGATTTCCATTCTGATAACGGTTCTGATCGTACAGATGGGTCTTTCCTATCCCATCATCAACGGATTGCTTCTGTCCATCACGTCTGTAGTTTTCGGATTCTGCAGCCTCTCGGTTCTCTGCGCTCTGATTGGTCCAGGGCCTGGCGGGGCCAGAAACAGGGTCGACCAATCAAAGAAGAGAGCTTTGCAAACCATCGTGATCATCACTGTGACTCTTTTCCTCAGGTTCATGAGCAACATGATAAGTTCTGTAATTCAAAGCCTTGGAAAGTTTTCATCTGCTCATTGTGTGATTGGTTGGTCTTCAGTGTGGTTCTTTTTGCCCAGCAGTCTGGTGTTACTCCTGCTCCTTCTGCAGAGGGCAGGAAAACTACCCTGCTCTGGGGCAGATGTACATAAGCAACGTATGTTTGTTTAATATCAAATGACCTCAAATCTAAGGTCATTTCTTTCTTTTTGGAAGAAAATTCTCCTGTGTGAGTTAAATTCATGAAACAAATTCAACCATTAATTGAAACGTTACTCAGTTCCTTCGTTTTACTCATCGGCCCTGAACCGAGTTACATCCTGCAAACACTTTGAAGTCTTAAAAAGAGACTTTCAACATTCCTGCAAGAACATCATCGAAAGTCGCTTCCTGAAAAAAACAGCAATAAAAAGTGAGAAAATGGCTTCTGTAGATTCCAGTTATACATTTTCAATCATAGATTATGGGAATCATAGGTTGTAGTTGTGCAGATGATATAATGGTGTCCTTTTGGAATGGTGAGATAGTGATATTTATTGGTTCATTTTATCATTTATTCATCAATAAAACAGAATACTTCTGATTTCCTGTTTAGTTGTTCTGTTTCTTCCAATCTTATTTCTGTAAATATATTTTAGCTTCATTATGAGTTCTAGTTGGTTGTTTTGTAATTATTCCAGAAAAAAAGTCTTTTTGTGCTTAACAAAAACTTAAGAAAACATTTTACAGCAGTACAAGTTGAGGATCCTCTGGGGGAAGTCAAGAGAAGCTGCCACTAGGTGGCAGCAGTGCGCAAATTAAACAGGATCAATATCCAACCCAGTAAAAGAAATCGACTGCACAGGTAGAGCAGAATTAATGGAGAAGTTTGTGAGTGTAAAAAGTGGTGGAAGCAAGTAAAGCAATAAATAGGAATCAATAGGTTGAGGAATCTCTGCAGACAGTGGAGGAAGTTCTGATGAATTGTCTGAGGAAGGAGTTAGATGGGTGAGATTCAGCATTTGGATAATGAAATGATTTAAATAAATACATTTACTGCTAAACATGCCCAGCTATTTGCTTGCCCTTGTTTTAAAATTTGGTTTAAAGAAACTCTCTGAAATACGTTTCCTGCCAGAAAAACACTTTTACCAGAAAATGCTGTAATTTTGCATTTCCTTTTGTGGATTATATTTTATAATCAAAAAGATCTGGCATATAAAACGAGAAAAAGAGTCTTCCTACCTTTGGTTGTAAAAAAGCTGGATGTGTTTGGAGGCCCTACTTTTAATTAGGGTTGTATAATTATATTGATTCTACAATATATATTGATTGTTTTTCCACCCTTGGACAGTATCGTTTTTCATCCGTGAGTATCGGTTCATTAAACCTTAAGGGTCTGTCGGCTTATGCCGTCTTTTTACCATGTCGTGTTT
>CAEGAD010003079.1:0-63482 GCA_903067055.1 Poeciliopsis paucimaculata | reverse complement strand
CACAACCACACAGCACAATAGAACCAGATCGAACCGTTATACCTAGGATTTCTGTCGCTAATGTGTCTCTCAGGTTTTGAAAATGGACCGACAGCTCTAAGATGGTGTAGTGAGCGCTGGGACTTACACTAAGGAAATGAGGAAGAAAGGGTCAGTGGAAGCACCAGAGTTCAGCCTTTTTTCATTCAGTGTCAAAAACAGAAAGAGAAAAAGGCCGGAAGAAACGATAAAGCCGATGATTGAAATGAGGTCGATAGTTTTAATTTATCGTGCGATTAATTGATTTATTGTTTATCGCGACAGGCCTAACCATTGTGATTGTTAATCGGCTAACTTCATAAATCTAACCTGGTTACAACTCAGAATACTTCAAACGCGGTACTCTCAAGCAGAGAGGCATGGGGCTTGCATATAGGAACAGGACACGCTTGCCTTATGTAAAAAAGAAAAAAAAACCCACCATAGATCTAAATTGTGTTTAACACTACATTGATTGGCCACTGCCAGGTTATTCAGTCTTACAGGTTTTATGTGCTACTTCAATAATTTGCTTATCTTACCTTATCTGTTTGATGTATTTTGTATCGTCAAACACCAGTTAACTGTTGTAACTAGTACATTTTGTACTACTTAGGATTGTTGTGTCATAAGCTTATTATTGACAGTTTTTTTTTTTGTTGTTGGGGTTTTTTTCTTGTGTGTGTGAAAGTTTCTTTATTTTTTTCCCCAACAGGTACTCCTAGTTCATCCCAGCGAGGCAGTCACTGTGCTGCAAAAACTGACCAAGCAGCAGCCTGACAGAATCTATTTTGAAAGTCTGTTTCAGTCAGGCTCGGTCAGCGAAACCACCACTTGTAACATGTGCCTTACCAGAACCCAGCAGGACCTCTGCAACTACACTGACCTCAGGACAGGTGAGACGTGGTTCTGCCACAAGCCACACAAATTGGATTGTGATGCCAGGATCAGCCATGCCAAAGGAGGATTCAGACAAAACCTGGAGCCCACAGAGGAGAAGCTCTTTCAGTGGTACGCTATTTCAGTAATTAGTTGCAAAAATGTTAGACGTAAATGCAAAGGTAACACGCAAATTACTTTACGGTTACTCAGGTAGAGCAAGAGTTTTGCAACTGTTAGTCACATTCCGCTCCACCCTTGGCTTTCACCCAATTTCAATGACTTCCTGTCACAATAACAAATGTTGCTGGACAACAAATTGCCCCAGAAATGTTTGCAATAAGCTACCATTGTTTTGAGGCAATTTTCAAGTAATATATTGATGTTTTCCCACTCAAAGACGAAAACTTTACTTTTGTACAGAACATTCCCCAGTGGAACTGAAAGACATTTTAAATATCCGGTAATAAACATCCAAACACAAATAAGAAAAATATGTCAATAAAAAAACCACACAGAACAGAAAGCCTGGATAACAGTAGATTTTTAAACAAAGTTGACATTCACAAAACATCAATAATCAGAATGGAAATGATCAAGCTCACTTTAATTTACATGCAACTAAATTGATGTCTTATTGCTGCTTGCTGTTTTGTTTTTAGTGGTGTCAATTTGAAAGTCTCCATTCCAGCTTCAGGACCTGAAAACATCGATGTTTTACCAAATCCAAAAGGTAAACCTCAGGGTGGGGCTGTTTTTCTTCTTCTTCTTCTTTTTTTTAATCTTTCGTTCCATTTTTCTCCTAGTTGAGAAGATCAACGTCCCTATTTACAGACGTAAGTGACAGCTTTTATTAAACTCTCCTCGTAATCAATTTAACATCAAGACCACTGATTGAAAACAGTTCACAACTTATCTGTTGAGTAAATCCATGTGACTAGGATTTTAAATAGAGCAACCTTTGACTAGAATTACAAGATAAGGCTTTTAAAAGTGCTGTTACTTGACAGGACGGGTATATATGTTATTTTATATATATATATATATATATATATATATATATATATATATATCTGTTTGAATCTTCCAGATGAAAATAGAATGACTATCAAGACCCACCCCTCTGGTTATTACTACAAGAACACATGGCAAGCACTAGATGGCACCAGAGTACATCAGTTTAACTCCAGTGCAATCAGCCAGTGTCTGAAAGGCAAAGCTGTTCACATCTATGGGGACTCCACTGTGAGGCAGTGGTATGAATATTTAACCGACTCGCTACCAGGTATCTCCCCGACAAGATTTCTCAGTGGTTAAAACCAGCTCACGCTGCAGTCTAACATGTTGTGTCTTTTCTAAGATCTCAAGGAATTTGACCTTCAGACCCCAAAGCAAAGTGGACCTTTAATGGCGCTGGATTACGTGAACAAAATTTTAGTGACGTTCCGCAGCCACGGCCCTCCCATCCGTTTTGGCAGCTTGCCCGTCAGCCAGCTGCATTACGTCGCCAATGAACTGGACAGCGTGACTGGAGGCACCGACACCGTTGTGGTCATCGGTGTCTGGTCTCACTTCAGCACTTTCCCCGTCGAGGCCTACGTCAGGCGTCTGCTGAACATCCGGAAAGCGGTGGCGAGACTTCTGAGCAGAGCTCCGGGTACCACTGTCGTCGTCCGGACTGCGAACCCAAAAGGGATGACGCTTTATGAGAGTTTGACTAACAGCGACTGGCTTTCGCTGCAACGGGATAAGATACTGAGGGAAATATTCAGAGGAACGAATGTCCAACTGGTAGATGCTTGGGAGATGATCCTGGCCCATCACCTTCCGCACAAACTCCATCCAGAGTCTGACATACTCAAGAATATGGTTGATGTTCTTTTATCTTTTGTATGCCCCTAAGCTGACATACCGCTAGAGGACTTTTCTTCCGTTTCTACTTCTCCTTAAGAGCCTAGAGAAAAGTAGAAATGGATTTTAGGCGATTTTCCCCAATAATAATTGGGGAAAATATTGGCGCCATATTGCTACAATTGTTTCATTCGGTTGTTCTGAAACAACCGAATAGTCTGTTACTGATATGTTAGCATCCTACAGACCAAAACAAAAGCATCTTCAGTGATTCCTCTACAGTCGCGTTTCAAAGACTTTTTCAGGCTGAGGACCACCTCAATAACGCAACAGTTATTGTTTTGTTTTTGTTTGGAAAGAATCCCATCAGATTTCATTCTGATGCAGCGAGCATCCTCTGCTGGAGCAACATTAGCGTATTAGCATATGTTGGCTGAGAAAATGACTGAATCGTTGTCTCTTGCCACACTGCGGCGGTCAATGTGAGGGAATTTGTACTCAGTTAAAACAAAGTTTCAGTTCAAACAAAGGGCTACTATAAGAAACTGAGAGAATTTTGACTGGCCTTCAGCCTTCCACTGCTGTAACGATTTCTCATTTTTACAAAGGTACCTGCAAAATCTTAGTCAAGAGGTTTCTGCCTCATGATACGATAGTACTGAAGTGACATATTCATAATCTCCAATGCATGTTGAATTCTGCTCCTATTAATATATATTGCATTCCGACCTGCCAAGTTGAAAATTAATAAATTTCTTCTTGAAAAAGCAATGACCAGGAATATTGATACCACAGTTTAAGGTGGCCAAAAAAGTGTTCTTTACAATTTAAAGGTCTTTTGTTGTACATTTAACATGGATAACTGTTTTTTTTATCATTCTGTAAAAATATAGAAATGTCTACCAAGTAGTCTAATCTTGGTGTATTCTATTTTTTTGATCTAAAGATACAGATTTTTGTGTCATGAAGTAAATATTTGAAGGCACTTTTAATGGTCAGAGCTATAAAACAAATGACCTTTCAAACTGAATGAACCCCAAAAGGTTTTACTTTTCTGAAAGAGTATTTATTTATTTTATTTTTGATTTTTTTAAAGACTGTAAACGGTGGTTGCTTTTAAACAGTTGAATGAAAAGACAATTTGCCAACTGCTGCGTTCACTTGAAAAGAAAAAATACTTTAGTTGTTTTGGTGGTTTTTTTCTTCTTGAACCGCTAAACTCAAGAGGAAATATTCCTCTTTCTGCTGACTGAGCAGTTCGACAGCAGAGTTAATATGATGCAACAGCAGGCAAACACTCTTCATTACCTAAAGTAGAAGTGACAATGTTTCCCTCAGTATAGCAGTGGAACAAAAAAAAACAAAAAACAAGCACAATGTGGTAATGAATGGCATCAAAAGCAGTCGTCAATGGTTACAGCTGCCTTTAAACGGTAGGCCTGCACGTTGGCTGAACGTAAATAGGTGTTTCCTACGTAAGCAATCAGAATATATCAGAAATCTTATAGGTCCTTTTAATTTTGAATGAAGTCCTGGCAATGTTAGGGTGTGTAAACTTCTTACTTCTGAGTAAGAAAATGAGTTGTTGCCTTGAATTAAACAACTATCGTCTGGTTTATAAAAGAACTGTAAGACAGACATTCAGGATCCATGGCACACAGTTTCCCAGTGTTGGAAGTAAGTAACTCCCTTGATGGTTTGTCTATAATGGAGAGCGTAATAAGCCCAGTGCGGGGTGCAGCTGCGGCGGTCGTTTATACTGAAGCCGGCGCCGTTTTGGTCGACGCCCAGGCTACCACCGCGGATGGCGTCACCTGGGTGAAGACACGGGAGCTTTTCCATCAGCCGAGAGAGATCGTTTGGATTCTCTGTTTGAAAACTCCACAGAACCCGTCACCTACACAGAGTGATTCATCCTCTTCTTACCTGTGGTTCCTTTGTACGTCCCAACGTGGAGTCGATAACCCGTTCCCTTGTCTCCGATTCTGAAGTCTCGGTACTCAGCAAACGCGCGGCCGCTTTTATGATCCCACAGGTCCACCTTCAAAGTCCACACTTTGCTTGTGACATTGGTCAGTAGGTGCATCTTCTCCAGTCCGAGCCACTGGTAGTCTGAGGTATCAGAGGAGCAAACAAAGATGGACATCCAAATTTAGCTCCAATATCTTTGCCAACAAACAAAGTACTTGATAGACGCTACTACTGCTTGATTTTCGTTCAACATTCAGAAATGCTTGTCGAGCTTTCAAAGCGTTTTTTACATTTTTCAAGTCACATTTGGTACTCAAGGTCACGATAAGACGAGTCACATACAATTCAGGTATCCAAACCCGTGTTTGTACTCATCCCATCGTCTGATAAAGGACACCACTCCCCCACTTCGACTACGGATTTTGATCCAGTTGCCCGATGGGACAGAACACCTGAGAAAGTATAACACAACACAGTGTCGTCATATTTCATTGAGCAGTCCCCCCCCAAATGTTTACAGGAAAAAAAAACATAAGCAATTAACAGGATATCAAATGGAGTCTTTAAATGTGAAAAAAATTAAATAAATTCTAGCATAAACTATAACATGTATCACTAGTAAAGGAAAGCTGCTTACCTTCAGGAAGATCTGCTCCCTGTATGGCAAAAAAAATAAAAAAAATAATAATTAGGCAGGGTGTAAGAAATTGTTCAGGTCTTCTTATTTTAAGAGGTCCAGTCATTACCTGGACGGAGCGGCTCAATACAGTCAATACCAGCCCAAGGAAGCCAAACAGAGCCTTCA
Source organism: Poeciliopsis paucimaculata (assembly GCA_903067055.1). Classification (NCBI taxonomy): domain Eukaryota; kingdom Metazoa; phylum Chordata; class Actinopteri; order Cyprinodontiformes; family Poeciliidae; genus Poeciliopsis; species Poeciliopsis paucimaculata. The sequence continues at coordinate 57,958 of CAEGAD010003079.1, read as the reverse complement.
TTGTGACCTGTACATAGGGCAAACACATTAGAATGAACTTTAAAAAGAAAAGAAAGCAAAATAAAAAACAAGTGGATAAGAGTGTATGCATCTTTCCTTAGATACGTACCGTTTTGCCGGGTGAAGATTGTCCTGAGAGGAACACTCAGTGTTATTTTTGCAGTGTTGTATTCAGTTTAAGGGTTTTGTTATGTTTCTAAGATATAGAACGGTATAAATAAAGCACTTCTGTTTCGTACTGAAGAACTACATTTATATATTTTTGTGCCGTCTGTCAAACAGCTTAATAGTAAGACCTCACAAGCTTTTTTAACAATCTTGGAATAACTGTCTGTTTGCTTTGTGACAAATGTGTTTGTCTTTTTCATTGTAATTCTAATTTTCCAATGAGTTGAACTGTTTTTAGTGTCGAAGTAAAGACTTCTCTGTGGCCGAAGTCTTCTGTCGAGTTTTCGGTTTTTCTCTGAGGTGCAAAAAACAAAACGTGGCAAGTCAACCGCAGTCGTCGAGTTACAACTAAACAACATAAGATTCAACAAATTTACTCAAGTTAAAATAATTTAAAAATAATAATAAATTCTGTGGAAGTTTCAGCATTGCCAAGTGACGGCGCTTCGGAAGTCGAAGAAGAACAAAATCCAAACATTAGTAATTGTATTTTGTACTTTTACGATTAAAGTAAAAAACATTGTAATAATTTAAAACAATGTCAACGCTATTCCGGGCAACTTAGTCTCTGGTTTCATTGTAAGATTTCTTGTTTGACACGGAAAAGAGATCGATCACATAGTTGATTTCTAAATACTAGATTGAAAGAAGAAAACATAAATATGTGTAGAAAGCACACAGCATTTAAGACAATATTATTTCCTGTTTAATGGTTCTGAAGGACTGTTTGGGTTTTTCCTTTTCCCTCAACTTCAGGAGCCCCATCTCTTAGCAATACTGAAAATTCTACAGATCTTTTTTTTTTTTGTTCCCCCCTAAGGAGTTGAGTTGAATATTATGTTGCTGTGTTCTGATATTATTTGCTATTTGTTTCCTCTCGACTTACAATTGTGTGCTGCTTTGTGTTGCTTGAGCACATAGAATCCCACTGAAACCATTAAGGTCTGTGGATGTGACGGAAAAAAGTTGCTCTCTAACCGCTTCTGCGTCTTTGGTGACGCAGACGTCTCGGATGTTTTCCATCGTTTTCGCCTTTGAGTATCTTCGAGGTTAGGATATGGGATGAGTCGCTTGTCACCGTGCGGGACAAACAGTCGTGTAAGTAGAAAACATTTGAACTCGTCACGCAATGCGGCCAAGATAAAAAAACAAACAAACAAAAATAACAGATGCCCATCGGATACTGATAAGACGAGGCATATGTGGTATTCAGCTTCAGATTATCTTTACTGTTACTCAGCATAACATCAAAATTACAATGAATGTCAGGTCACAAACGCAAACCAGCCAGATGAACTGGTTTGTTCATCTGGCTGAACAAACAACTGGTTCTAAGAAGAACATCTTCTTCTTAGCGTTAGAAGAAGATGTTCTTCTGAAAAGAAGAAGAACATTGAATGAAAACCAGATCAAAAAAAGGCTAGGCCGTACAAGTAGAAGTGCAAGCCTTTGCGACTTCTACTGCGGTTTGGGGCTATATGCAAATTGAAATGCATCAAGTGAAGAAGGAATGTGACCTTTGACCAACCTTTCAAAAGCATTCCGTGATTTTGGATGTAAACGCTAATGTCTGAAAGCTTCACTTGTGGTTGAAGTAAAGCAGAAGCTTAGAATATACCTCCTAGAAGCATAAACGTAAGCAATGACCTCAGTTTTTCCTTCAAGAGACGTACCTCTGTGGTGAGCGGACCTTAGCGCTGCTCGGCCGCCTCTGCAGAAGGGTTCCCCTTTTAAAAGCCGGCCTCCCCTCCTCTCTCGCGGCTTGTGGTTTTTCCTGTCCGCTCAGACTCAGCAGGAGAAACGTCTGAACAGCATGGCAGAAATTTAGACCTGCAGAAACGGGTTCTACTTGAGTGATCAGCTTCCAGGCTAGAAACACCCAAACGCTACATTCCTGACTGGCCCGGTACGTCCAGTCTGTGCTTTTAACGTCCCTCTATGTTGCACATGAAAGGTTTCCTTTAATCTGTTGCTTCTGTGGTACCTCCTTGGGATTTTCTTTTTTGCAGAAATAAGAAATTCCAGCAACTTTACTATTTCGATTATAGATGCAGAAAACATTTTCAGTCCGTCTTCTTAAACTGCATCATGTCACACAGACACGGTGCCTGGTAAACACACATAAGGCACCAAAATGCAAAACAAAATAAATTTTTTGTATTTTGAATACACTTTGCACTTTCAGCACTTGGTACGTAGAAAAACTTCTTATCTTTGTCAAACAATAAAACATAAAGCTCTGCTGCATACTAATTAATTAATTAATTAGTTGTTTTTTCGTTATTATTATTATTATTGTAACTAGGTTACAAGTAAATAAGTGAATATGTAATTCTGCTGTAAATATAACTGAATACTGAAAAATGTTCCCAGCACAATTGCTGCTGAAAATCCCAAATCGGCACAAAAGCTATAAATGCAAGAATTATTTTTGATAGTCCATTCATCCGTTTCACTATTCATACATTCATACTTTAAAAATTGTGTAGCTTTGTGTTATTAAATCTAAAGTTTAAATCAGTAATGCTTTTATAACAAATTTATGTCAGGTCATGATATCTTGGTTAACGTCAAGTTGTCATAACAAAGACATTTTGAATAACGTCAACTTTGTATTAGAAGTGTCATGATTTACCAAATGACACTTTATGATAGCAGTCATAAATATTCCTGAAGACTTACTCACGTTCATGACAGGTGTCGTGTCACGTTTATGACGGTGTCGTGACCGTCTTATTCACAACCCGTCAAATAAAGTGTTACCCAAAGAGCTTAAATTTTAAAAAAATGGCTGAATATTTCAACAAAATTTTGTTTTTTTTAAACTAGGCCGTTTTCTGATTCACAGCAGAAATGCTTTTAAACTCAGTAAGGAATGTTGACTTTTAGCAATTTTTGTTTGTTTGTTTTTGTAATCAGATATATCTCAACAATGACACAACCAGTTATTAGCATTTTTACTCATAGTTAGTTTGGGTAACTGTCTATGATCATTTTTGAATCTGCATTTTACATTTTGTAGTTACTTGGGTAATCTGTTTCATGACGTTGACATTAGTTTGATCTGAAATATTCATATCTTATTAACACAAAGCGAAACATCATGGCAATTTGTAGGGGAACAAAGATTTTTATAAGACTGTAAGTTTGATGTCCTTTATCACCACACTTGTCTGGTTACTGTATTAAATTTGATTTGCGGAAGGTGTCAAGTAACAATAGGACATTATTTTCAAAGTTTGGAGTTATATTTTGTTTTTCTTGCATCATGCTTCATAGAGTGTACTCATTTTATCACTGATTTTTTTTTTTTCTTTCTTTTTATACCTGCTAAGTACTTTAGAGTGTGTTCACCAACACAGACACAACCAAACACACACACACACACCTACACCCAAAGGAAACTCAGAGGGACCATTTATGGTAATAACATGCATGTATTTGGACTGACGGAGGCAACCCAGACAAACCAATGTGTGCACAGGAAAACATACAAACTCAGGACTTGAAGCCATCAAAACATGGAAAAGGTTTCACACAAATTTGTATCTATGAAATTAGCATTGAACAATTGACACCCAGATTGGCCACATGTGTGTGTTTTTGTAGTCAAATGCAGCAGCATCAAAATTAGACACAAAAGGAAGGTGAAAGAAAATCAGAAAAAGTTTATGCTTCCCACAATAAAAGCATAAACTTTTCTGCAGAAAACATTTTCTGCATAAATGCAGAAAATGTATTTCTGCTATTTCAATGTATTTCAATGTATTTCTCTATTCTTTAAAGAGAGAATACATTCTCTCTTTAAACAGAGAACGTATTCTCTGTTTAAAGACCAGTAATGTATATGAAAATCAAAAACAGCTAGATTAGGTTGTATGTAGGGACACACTCCACGTAAAGGACTTTGGAAAACACGGTTGAAGGTCATTCATAACCAGGAGTTTAAACCTGACATTTAGTTGCATAAAGAGACACACAATCTTTTTTTATTTTATTTCATACTGCCTGATATTGCCCGGGCCAAGAAACGTCCTAGTAGTGAAGCTTGGGGGTGGAAGTGTCACGTGGTGAGGGTACTTTGCTACAAAAGTGACAGGTGGATCCACAAAATACATGAAATGTTGAAGCAACATATGGAGACATCAGCCAGGGAGCTAAAGCCTCCAAATAGACACTCATTGTCTGTTTGGAAGACACGAAAGTCAATATTTCTGAGAAGCCGTCACAACACCTCAGTCTAAGTCTCTGTAGACAATTTAAAAATTCAAAAATGGCATCCAAAGGTAAAAAGGTTTGAACCATTATTCAGCTAGAAAGCCCATTGTGCCAATTGGGAAAATGATTGAAAACTTCTCATTTTAAACAGACTTTAAAATCTGTCTTATTTAATAAATTGAAACAACTTCAGTAATTCCAATTGACCTAAAAATAAAATGAAGTTTTCTCTGTTCAGGCAGTAAGGGGTCAAAAAAGGTCGTGTCTTTTCATGCAGTGTGTGTAAACAACTGGTTTGAACGAGGCTGGAATCCTACGTTCTCCCTCACACGGACTTGATCATCATTCTCGTGGCTTTGGCTGAATAAGAGGTGGGCGGTTTCCAGGTGAGCCAGTGGAGACCGGAAGCCCAGCCGGTGTGTTCCCCAGAAGGGTGCCAGTGACTGTTGAGATTGGCAGAGCCGCACCGGCTGTACCACCAACCGCCTCCTTTCGAAGAGGAGCACTTTGTTTCAGCGATGTCTCCGAAGATGCACGGGGAGCAGCCGTCGTGGTCGCGGTCGATGGTGCTGAAGCCGTAGCCGTTCTGGTCGATGCCCGGATAGGCTCCGCGGATGGCGTCACCTTTTGGGTTGGATAGAGAAGAGTTTTTCTCAGGAAGGATCTTTCAAAGGGTTTCTGTGGGACACACTGAAATCTTGCTTTCTCTGCAAAATTTCAATTGGTTGGATCCATATGAAATTGGAGAAGAGGAATTTTTAGGATTGCCGAGATTCTTTGAATTGCTGTGTTTGTCTAAAAGCCCAAACAAAGATAAGTTAAGCACAGCTGCAGGTTGTTAGGGTGATTCATTACTTGTTAAACAGGAATTGTTTATTGACGCAAGAATGAGAAAAAGAGAAAAAGCTGTGTCCACTCACGCACCCAACACTGCAACACCCTTACAAAGGGCGGCAGTGTCCTTCAAACGTCAAATGTTTCATCACGTCTTGTACAATAATCTTGCACAATGATTACAAAAAAAAATAAAACTAGATGTCAAGAGGTTCAGTCAATGTTCATCAGATGGTAGACAGAATATTAGAGTACCTGCATTTCCTCTGTATTCCCCAACGTGGAGTTTGAACGCTGTTCTCTCATTTCCCAGTCTGAAGTTCTGGTACTCGGCAAAAGCGGTGCCACCTTCGTGGTCCCACAGGTCCACCCTCAAGATCCACTTCTTGGATCGGTTCTTTGTCAATCCAAAAACCTTCCTCAGACCCAGCCAGTGATCCTCTGAGGGGTTAAGTACAGCACAAATGCCAAAATGCTTGAGGGTTGGGTTTTATTTCACAGGTTCCCCCCGGTTGTGTAAAGCTGAATGTCCTACTAAAAATCCAAAAACCTATTCAAAGAATAATGTGCTGGGTTTAACTTTTATGTTTGTTTCCAATGTTTAACCGAGTCCCCAAATAACATGTAGTTCACATACGTGTCAGGTTTCCAAATCCATTCTTATATGCTGCCCATTTTCTGTTGAAAGACACAGAGCCTCCGCTGCGCCTCTGAAACACCGTCCAGCCTCCGTTTGAGTTCATCTCACAGTACACCTAGATCGGAAAAACACCAATCAATACATTGGCTCCCCAAAGTGTCCACACCCCTGACAAAATGACAGCTTTGATTTGAAAATATAACACCACTTTTATTCAACCTGGTTACAATCTGGTTGCACCGATGAGGCTGCTCAACTAGTTCTGCGGTTGCGGTTTGGTTTTAGGCAACCCAAACGGGTCCCTTGGTCCCAGGCAGACTTAGTACCAATCCAGCCTGAACAAAATCATAAAAGGCCCAAACACAATGTAGACCCACTTTACTAGATACATCTACCAAAAAAACTGAATAATAAAAAAAAAAAAACTTCCCGGCTTTATAACCATGTTTTGATTCCTCAAAGTTTCTGGAACATTCCTCGAAAACATTGAGGAATGTTTGCGTGATGACATGTTAGCATCACGCAGGCAGTTTAGACAGTTTAGACTGCTCGGCTGCACATTCATGATGTGAATCTCTAATTGTACCCTTCAGAGTACAGTGAAACAACTCATTGTTACGTTCAAGAAACCAAACTGAGGTGATTTGAACTTTGTGAAATTCTAATTATCGTGCCAGGAGTCCCCATTAGAAAATGACTACAGAAAATGACCAACGTTGTCCGGAACGCTGCCGCCACAAGACTGAACTGTTGGTACAAGTCAGGATGGATTCGTGCTTTTATGCCGTTGATGTCAAAAGTCTGACCCTGAACATCTCAACTTTAGGAAACTGAAATCGAGGATCTGAAGAGGATTTTGCTGTTTACTGAGGTATTTGATTTCTCCAAATACCTCGCTTGTAACTAGCAGTTCTTTAAAACAACCGTCACCTTTTCTGACCTCCTCAACAACCAATATTGGATATTTTTTAAATTTTTTATTTTTTTTACTTTTTTCTATCAACTCCAGAAATGACCGTGCATGAAAATCCTAGCAGCTCAGCGGTTTCGAAGACACTGAGACCAGCACATCTTTCTCTCATGGTTTGGTTGTAACGTCAGCGTCTCCCTGTCCCCTCTTCCTTCTCTGATTCTAGATGTTTACACGGAGTAAGTCTCCTTCCTTTGATTGGACTCTATGTGCGTTTAACAATTCAACTTGTCCACCTCACCGTTCTGTCGCCTGCTTCACACCAATTAAAATCACTCTGGGAAACTTACTACAAACTGGGTTTTTTTGTGTTTGTGTGTTTTCTATGTTAAAACTTGCATTCACAATTTTTGTCAAGCAATCTGTTTAAGATCATTTACAACTAAAAGCAGAAATGTCTTCAATCAGTCACCTTGAAGCGGGTATTGACTCCCGTAGGCTGGATTACATAGACTCCACTGGGGGCATCTGGAGACAAACTCCTGATCTGTGTGCAGTCTCTACCTGAAGTTCACAAGAGTTAAAGACAAGGATGACATTATCTTCTGTTCTGATAAACTTGCTGTCACAAGCGGTTAGTTTGTTGTTTCCTTTTTACCTTGAGGTTTGAGGGGTTTCCATTTTTTCTACAAGGATGACAAACACAGGTTTAGTCGTTTGAATAGAGTTTTAAGCCACACGTAAAGTTGAGTCATATTTACCGCCGCCTGGACCGAGCAGCTCAGCAGCAGAGTGAATATGAGCGCACAACAACCAAGACTCTTCATTCTGACCTGCGTTTAAAAGTGACATTTTTATTTATTTATTTATTTTAAATCAGCAGTTCTAATATTTTTTTTCCCTTCATCTTCTTTTTTAAGAAACAGCATTTTCCATTGACAAACGGCTAAAAGCACAGATGTCCTAACTTAGTGTTGCAGCCTAACTGTGCCGGGTTTAATACATACCTGCATGTCGGTTGGACCTTGGACCCCAGCTCACACTGCACAACAGAACCAGCTCCTTTATACAACAGACTACACTGCCACACCTCCTTCCCCACTTCCCATAAGTGTAATCTTTTTTTTTCTCTCTCTCTCTCTCTCTCTGAGGTCATACTTAGTGGGAGGATGTTAGAGCAGCAGCTCCCACCTTCGCTGCTCGGCCGGAGGAAAACAACCCTCGTCCTCCGCCCTCTCAAACCACGTTACGCAAATTCTCAACAAGGACCCCTGTCAGTATTACTGTCTGGCAGCATTTCCACGCTCATTTCTTCTTCCGAGCGACGCCTCTCAAAGTAAACAGCCCTGCAGGTGGCTCAGACAAGAGAGGCATGCACACACTGAGATTAATGCCGTGAGATGTTTTTCTTCAAAACCATAAAAGTTTCTGTGTGCAATATCCCTCCCTTGCTTTCCCTTGCACCGAATCCTTGCGTTCGGCACTCATCCGGCTGGAAGAGTAACGTCTGAGTCCACTCTGCCGGTCAGCGGCTCTCATGGGAAGTCGTGATAAGGCGGGCGTGGGAGGAATGCTTACTATAAATGACCAGGTCAGGGTCATTTATAGTATGAGAGAGACACATTTCTTTCATCTTTACCAACTGACTGCGCGAACGTGCAACACAATGAAGATAATCTGCTCGATCATGATGCGGCCCAAAGTCATTGATTTTGTTATATTTTAGAAAACCCATCCACATGACATCACATCTCAGCATTTAATATATGATTGTTGTCCTGTTTTATGCTTATTCTGAGTTTTGTTTTTTTTTAATGTAACATATACGTGTTCTGCTTTTCTAATTTGGTTTGATGTATTTTAGTCTTTTGTTTGTAGTTTTACTTGATTTCTGTGAAGGGAGTGTTGGGAAAAGCGCCACACAAATAAAACATATTATTATTTTTATTACTCTTATAAATGCAGAACACAAACGAGCAGAGAACTACAACATAGTAAGCAGTACTACAAGTTGTGTCATAATGACTCACAACTTTTTGTTTCTGTCATCGCATGATTATGGTCTATTACAGTGTTTAAGTCAGTCTGTCCACAGTTCGCATCAGTGAATGACTCAGAATTTCCTCCCAACTTACAGCAGCCGTGTGTGCCTTCATAAAAATGTCTTCTTTTTTTTTACATTACATTTTTTGTTAAAACTGCCACTATGTTGTGACTCTACAATATGAAACAAATAAACTGTAAAAAAAAAAAATAAAAATAAATAAATAAATAAATTATGCTCCTCTGCCTCCCTCCTGTGGTCATACAACAATCTGCAGAAAGACACGTTCTGTCAGACACAATCAATCAGGGCCAGGAGGAGGGGCTTAGCCATGTCAATCATTCTCACGTACATGCCGCTCACACCCTCCCCCGAGCTCTCTGCTACTGTTCACCACAATGGAGAACCAGTTATATTGCCAGCATATCCACCATGATGACGGATAAACAATGTTCCTCCACCATTAACACATTTAACATTGCGTACACACGGTTGATTGACAGCGTTAAACCCCCCCCTCCTGGCTCTGATTGTTTCTAACCGGGTGAAGTATTTGACGTAACACAGGAAGGAGGCAGAGGAGCTACTTTTTTTTTTCAGATTTATCTGTCTCACAACATGGTGACAATTTTAACAAATATGTCACAAAATCATATTTTTGTAAAGGTGAAATACTGCAGGTTTAACACGGAACGGAGGCCATTCATTTTTGCCCCAAAAAGAAGGGTTTGGGATAGGAACCACAGCGCGTGCAGGAAATCTAGGTGTCATTATGAAGTCAGATCTAAAGCCAGGATAAATGTTACTGGTCAGTTACACACTGACTGAGCTTTACTGTTGGGTCATCAGTGACCTGCTTCTTTTAATTATAACTGCAAAGGTTACATTTACTGCAGCTTTCCGTAGACGTCCGTGTTCATTTCATCAGTTCATTTCTATCATTTCTTAACGACACATTTCTTGTGATTCTTATGTTTTGCTTTTATTCTTGAGGTGTATTTATTGTTTTCATGACATTTTCTGTTTCTCCTGTAAAGCACTCTGAGCTTCGTTTTGTACGAGCGGTGCAGCAGACATTCTTGCACTGATAAGACAAAACCAACAAAAGCAATCCACATCAAAGCAAAAAGCAGACAGTCGCAGGCTCTGGACATGATCAAGTTTGGTTGTAATGAACCCAGTGAAATACCCTGCCTCGAATAACACAGAGAAGCTCAACATAATATTGACGTGGTATTTTTTGTTTCAGTTTTTGTGACTTTAGTTTTTGCCGTTTTCTCTCCAGGTCTTCGGTTTGTGGCATAAGAAAGCAAGAATAGGAACAACAAAATGTTGTATTCATAGTAAAAATAGATTTTATTAATGAATGGTACCTTTCAGTCATGAACTGAGTCTCTTTTACAAACGTGTGCAGAACTTTGTTGACATTCCCTCTAAAGTCGAAACAACACAATTTTGCAACTGCGGTAGTTCCATTAGAAACAGAAACGCAATTAAACGTGAATAACTTTGCTCACGTAAAGTCATTCAAAAAAACAGACAAGTCGTCCTCCACCTACCACTTCCTGTCGTCTTCTTCATCATCTCTGGCAGTAGCAGCATCTTATTGTTGATCATGTGACTTGTGTGACGCAAAAAAGTGTTTCCATTGCGATTTCAATGCGGCCAAAAAAACCCCCCCACCTCATCAGCGAAACTTTTATATTGAAAAAGAAGGGTTTTTTTCTAAATTGGCAAGTTTTTATTAAGCGAAAAATATTTTTGAAATTTTAAGGTCAATGGAAATGCATCTACAGTTACCTCAAACACATTCCCCCGGATCCTAATTGGAACAAATAATGACAGAGCAGTCTTCCTCTTCCATCCCAAACCCCGGGTAGAGCGGCTCGCTGAAGTTACTGTAGAACGTGTGAAGATGTTTGAGGCTCCCAGAAGACACCCTGTAGAAGGACAGGGTGCCGCCGGGCCAGTCCAGGTAGACCGCGACCTTGCGAGAGCGAGACGCGGGCACGGATATTTCCTCGCGCTCGCCGTCGTGCTCGGCGCTGTAGTGATCTCCGGAGCAGAACAGACACCAGGACCGGTCGGTTTTGCCGAACGCAGACACGTGGCTGCCCCCTCTACGAGTGATTCCCCTCGTGGTGACGGCGATGTCCACCCAGCGTCCTCGCCACTCCACCTCCCAGTAGTGGCGCTGGGTAAGGCCTTGGTGACACAGGACCTGGGAGACGCTCTCAAACCTCTCGGGGTGTTTTGGGTACGGCTGTGACTCCCTGACCCACATCGCCTGTTTACCTCCGTCGTATAGGAAGAGAGACGCAGAGGCTGTGTTTGCGTCAAATGTCAGGCTGCAGGAGTCTGTAGAAAGGAGGCAAGTTTTATTTTTTTAATTTTATTTTTTTTAAATCCAGAAAAATGCATCACAATCACTTAAAATATTTCCCATTGCTTTGACCTCATTTGACTTCATTATCTCACTATCCTATTGCAGCGTAGTAGGGAAAACATACTGTCCTTTTGTACTTTTTTTGACTTTCATTTTAGAGCCATATGTAGACATAGTTTCCTGGCACAACCTTCAGACATAGCCGATGCTTTTTGTACAATTTGGTAGGCAAATTGTACAAAAATATAACAGTCAAATAAATATATTTTTTGCCTCTAGTGGCAAATCGTAGATTAACAAGAAAGCAAGTTGAAGCTTGGAGCAAACAGACTGAATAAAGTTGGAGTCATTTGGGGAACTGTCCAAAACCTGTAAATGGGCCACATAAGCTCAAAACAAGAGTAAAAGCTAATATTTATGTATTTATTTCAAACATGATAGTAGTGTAAAGTCATGCACAAGAGCAAGGGATGCAAAAGACAATTTTTTTTGTTCCACAGTAATCTTAACATGCTCAAAAAGGAGAAGGAAAAAGTAGGAGTAGTAATATTGCAAGAGATCTTTATACGGTTTTTCGGATGCCGTTTCGACGCCCTTGTACGACCTTTACAAGTTTTCGGAAGCTAGTCAGGCTTTTCCGCCACTATGAAACACATCCATTGGTAATATTGAACGTGGAACATAACGGATTTCAGTAAAGTTTCCAAACTGGTTGAGGGTTTCAAATGGCCGCAACAGCTAAACATAAAAAATCTCTGAAGAAGCAAATGGAAAGAAATATTTACGACTTACAATTTTTTAGCGTTGATTTCAGGTAACATTCCTCATTATGATCCACACTGTAGAAAGAAGTATGTAAGACATTAGAAGAAACTCAAATCCTTAATCAATGTCAACAATAGAGTAAAGTACCATTGGGATACTTTTCCTGTGTGGAGAACATTTTCTACCTTTAATAAAGCAGCAAAACAGAAATCGGTCATTTTCTACGCATTTGGCTCCTCAATAAGTTATGAAAGCACATATTGAGGAGCCAAATGCATGGAAGTAGAAAGGTAGCAGTAAAAGTCCAAACAATTACAGATCATGACAGTATAGCTGTCAACTGTGTGACGTTTTGCAGGACAAACGAAAGCTTTTGAGTAACCCATGGGTTTCACAAATACTTTGAATTTGTTTGCTAAGGTTCTTGCAGTCCCTGAAGTTGATTTACCTCAGATCTTCTAGCTTACAAAGTGGATCGTCCCGCTGAGCCGAGATCAGATCCACTCCGGAGTCCTGGAGATAATTGTAGCTGAGGTCCAGCCGCCTCAGGTGGGAAAGGTTACAGCTCAGCGCTGAGGCCAGATGAGCGCACCCTTTCACAGTGACTCCACAAAACGACAGGCTGCGAGACAGGGGTCATGCAAGACACTTTTTATACGCTAACAATTTTATGCTTTCGTTGATTTTTTTCAAAATTTTACGGTTTATTGTGGTTATTCTGGGAACAGAAAGGACCTCTCACCTCAAGGTCTCCAAGACACAGTTCGGGTTTGCTATTCCGTTAGAGAGCAGCTCCACCTCCAGGTCCTCCAGGTCATTCTCGCTCAGGTCAAGCTCCTTCATGTGGGAGTTGTTAGCGCTCAGGACTAAGGCGATGTCCGCGCAGCATTTCTGAAGCCTGCACTCTTTTAATCTGCAGGCAGTTTATAGAAAGTCATGTTGAGGATCACCAGGAAGGTTCCACTTTAAGCTGTCTTGATTGGAGAGACGTCAAACAAACAAATTTACATCATGCCACATCTGGCATGACATGAGTCATGCCAGATGTGACCACCAAGTCTAGCTACACGAACTTACATTAAAGTCTCCAGTCTACAGTGCTGACTTTTGAGGCCGGAGCAGAGAGTGCCAAAACCTGGACCCTGGAGGCCGTTCGCGCTCAGGTCCAGGTGTTTGATGTTGCCGGACTCTGTGCTGAGAGCTGAACTAAGGGAGCTGCAGGATTTCTGTGTCAGGCCACAGCAGCTGAGTCTGACCAAAAGCAAATAAAAAGAAAGATGAAAACAATTTAGCAACAGCTTATATTTGAGTAATAATGTCATAGACCCAATAAATATTACAAGCTAACATTTTTTAAAAAAAATCATTTTGCATTAAAATACACTTTTGTAGGTTTCCTCTGCATTTATAAGTGATCATTATTTCAAGACAAAAGCGTTTTCTATCCCAGTTTAGAAAAGCGATACCTTGAAATTGATGAATTAATTTCAACTGACCTCAGAACTTCAAGTTTACAACTTGGACTTGTGAGTCCAGCAGCGAGCAGCGACACCCCAGCATCCTTCAGGTTGTTGCTACTCAGATCAAGAGATTTCAGCCGAGAAGAGCCTGAGTTGAAGATGGAAGCCAAAGCCCCACAGGAGGCCTCTCCCAGTTTGCACTGACTTAAACTGTAGAGAAAAGAAAAGCAGTTGGAAAAACCAAATGTTTTTATGACAAGCCAAGCAATTCACACATATGCAGAAATCATAAAAAAATAAGTGAAACATGTGCATAAGCATGGAGTAAGTCAAGTGATTAACTTGGAAACGTTCAATTTTGGGGTTTTTTTTTGTCAATTTGTCAATTGAAAGTTTCCTAGAGCTCAGTTGAACGTGTGTTTGGGACCGTTGTTAATGGTGGGCACACTGCCGTTAAAGCGCTAACAACAAAGCAAAGTTTTCATACAGCAATTTAGCATTTTTTGCAAACTTTGAAAACGTTTAGCGAACTTAGCTCTCGTAAATCAATTTTTTTCTGATAAATTCTGAAGTGCTAATTTCTTTGCTTGTTTTCTAAACTTTCATTTAAATGGAGTTTAACATCTGGCGCTGAAGATTTTATTACCGAATGCTAAGGATTCTTCAAGTGGATGTTTATTTTCATGTTCTTATTTGAAAGGAGTGTTTGCATTGTTCCATGTTCTCCTTACTTGTTGTCTCTCTTTTGTGTCAAAACTTTATTGAAAGAATTACAATCAATACAACACAGCTGGCGTTGATGAAAGTGCTTGTGGGTTAGCACAGCTAACTTTTTAGTTGGCCGTTGTCTTGGCTAAAACTTTTGATTAGTTTCAAAACTAATTTCCCAGTAAATTTCTCAATTCATTGTTGTTCTAATTATATAAAAAGCAATACCACATTATTATGTGGTAGCCTGATTGAGTACCCCCAACTGGAGTCACGTGAATAACGTCTTTAAATTTGCTGAAACAACGTGGACGTGTTCAGTCCTTGACAGAACGAAGCAGATCCAACCTCAATGTTTCGACTTTGCAGTGACGGCTGCTCAGTCCCAAACTCAGGGCCGTCACGCCACTGTGCTGGAGGTCATTGGCGCTCAGGTCCAGCGCTCTCAGTTGGGTTGACTCTGTGTTAAGAGCAGCAGCCAAGGCCTCACAGCAGCCCCCCTCCACTTTACATTCGCGCAACCTAAAAACAAGGAAGTGCAGAGTTCTGTTTCAAAGACAAACTGCTGACAGTCTCGACAGCCAGTTTATGAAGGATAAAGTGAAGGGCAATACATATTCTGCAAGAACAGAGAAACACTAGGGAAAAGACTAAACGAACCTGACAAAAAATGAATGTTTTAATTTTATTTTTCAACCAAAAAAATAAAATTATCTCCCAAGGACGAGCTTTATGTCCCAGGGCAACAAGAAGAAAATCATGTCATTCTGTTCTGGCAGCCATGTTTTTGGAGTTCGTGAAGCTTTCTTTCTTGACAGTACGTTTTCAGACAGAAGGTCCTTACACTGATCATGATAGTGGTCACAATGATCATTGTTCTTGTCCAAGCTTCTCTGTTTTTGTGGAAATTCTGTGTTAAAGTCTTACAATACCTTAAACTCCTCAGCTTGCATTGTGGACTCAGTAGACCATCAGAAAGCAGTTGGACTCCCGCATCCTTCAGTCTGTTGTTGCTCAAATCTAAATCTGTCAGATGAGAGGACGTCGAGTTCAAGGCAGAGGCCAGCAATGGACAGCAGTTTTCAGTGAGGTTGCAATAATTTAGACTTCAAAGGAACAAAAAGGCAGCAGTTAGCAGGGGTTACTTTTTGTTTGACTAAAAAGTGCTCGACTGAAGGCAAGAGAATGCCCATCATTATATCTAAATGCTACTTGTTTTTGAATTTGAGACTTTTGTCCAACGGAGAAAAGGAATATCATGTTATAGGTAAACTTACAGGGCATGTGTGGAGGAAGTTAGAACAACCAGCAGCTTTTCTAGCCCTTCTTCTGATCTTGAGTACTTCTTTAGGTCAAACGTTTCCTCCAGAGTATCTGATGTCATTAGCTCAAAAGTGAGAGCGGACCACTGAGCCGAAGATAACTGTGTGCTTGCAAGCCTCCCAGAACTTACAAAGCTCTGAATCTCCTGCACCAGAGATTCATCTCTGAGCTCCCCGAGACAGTGGAACAAGTTAAGCTTTGATTCGGGTTCTTCATTGATCATTTCTTTGATGAACTGTATGGTTTTTGCCACGTCTTCTTCTCCTTCTGCTTCCAAATGCAGCACACCGTGGAGAAGCTCCTGGTTCGACTTCAACGAAAGACCCAGAAGGAAGCGAAGGAAGAGATCCCAGTGGCCATCTGGACTTTTCAAAGCCTTTTCAATGGCAGATTTGTGAAAGCCAAAAACAGACTTTCTCCACAGTTTTGAGGAAAGTCTTTCCAGACGTCCCAGAAGAACATTTTCCTTGTTATGCATGTATGAATAATGGGCAAACACAGCTGCCAGAAACTCCTGGATACTCAAATGCACAAAGTTAAAAACTTTTTGTCCCCTTCCCGCCTCCATGTGAAACATCTCTGTGCAAACACCCGAATACGTGGTCGCCTCATTGATATCCAGGTGGCACTCTTTCAGGTCGGCCTCATAAAAGATCTGTTTGCGCTGTTCAAGCTGACGGAACGCTAGCTCTGCGAGCTTCAAACAAACATTGTCACCACTCATGGGGTAGTGCCTTTCAGCCATCCGGTCGGTTTGGCAGAGAAGAAGATACACGTACATTTCAGTCAGGGTGTTGGGCAATCTCCCGGTCATGTCGTCATGCAGCATTTTCTTAATCAAAGTGACAGTGATCCAGCAGAAAATTGGTATTTGACACATTACATAGAGACTTTTCGATGACTTCACATGGTCTATGATCCGAAGGGAGAGGGCATCGTCACTCACGCGCTTCTTAAAGTATTCCTGCCATCGGTCTTCAGTGAAGCCCTTGATGTCAGTCCACTGGTCAATGTACTTTCGAGGAATTTTGCCCGTCGCCGCAGGCCTACACGTGATCCAGACGAATGCGTTGCAGAGCAGATCCCCTGTGATGAGGTTCGTGATCAGCACATCGAGCGGGGCCGGCTCCGTCTCGTCTCGCAAAACCTTGTTGTATTTGAAATTTAGCGGGAGAAGACTCTCATCAAGACCATCGAAAATGAAGAGGACTTTCGAGTCTGATAGCTTCTCGATGGCTTTTATCTGCGGGAAGAACCAATGGAGTAGGCCCATTAATGAAGAGTCTCCCTCGCCCAAGAAGGAATTCAGCTCCCTGAAAGGGAGTGGAAAGAGAAAGGTGATGTCCTGATGTTCTTCTCCTTCTGCCCAGCTCAGAGTGAACTTCTGTGCACAGACTGTTTTACCCATTCCAGGTATACCCTGAGTGAGCACAGTCCTTATCCGCCTTTCTTGATCGGGCTTGAAAAGATCTCGGACTTCAATTGTTTCTTCCGCTGCCATTTGCTTGGACGTTTGCTGTCTGAACTCACGCTCGTCACTCAAGCCTCCCCAGGCTCCTGCTATCACATGCAGCTCTGTGTAGATTTCTTTCAGGTAAATACGTTGTCCTTCCCCTGCGTTGCCCTCGTAAACTTTCAGACACTGTTCCTTCAATGTACATTTCAGTCTCTCTTGGATTCCGAGGAGGTCACTTTCTGTTGAAAGAACAATTTTGTATTTAAGTACAAACATAGATGAACAAAGACAATTGAGAGTTGATTTTTGTTAGCATCTTACCTGGGCTTGTCTTATTGCTTTTACCTGATAAAAACACAACGTGAGGATACAGATTTTACTGACCAACACTTTTTAGCAAACAAATTCACCAAGACACTTGCTTACCGTTGCTGCACAACTCTTTTAGTCTATCAGCTAAAAGTTTTTGTTTCATTTTCTCCAGTATGATCACAGTTACGGTAACAGCACCATCATAACCATATGTTTGCGCCACAAGATCCACGGTGCGCAGCCTGTCCAAGCCGTCAGCTTTACACTTTGGTATATGTGCAAATCCTTCAAGGTCGCTGCTGTAAAGATACCACTGAAAAGTCTGAAGATCTTCATTAAGAAGTTCTTGAAAAATATCCAAGAGTTGTTCTTTTACGTTGGCCATGTCTGTGTTCTGAGCCAGTCGTCTTTTGTTGTTGTCTGTTCGTCCTCGGAACGATGCAGAGCTTAAATGCAGCAGTACTTTCAGTTTTGAGATGACATGACCCGTGTGTCTATTATCATCCCGCTCATTTCCTGAGAGGGTGAGCTGACACAGCTGAACTGACACAGACATGGGATCAGATAAAAAGAACTGTTTAAAGAAAACAAATGCCTTCCCCCTATTGTCTGCCCCTATAAACACAGTGATATGTGACTGAGAATGACGTAAAGCTGTGACAGAACATTGTTTTTGTGACTAGTTTGCTTTACAGGATTAGAGACAAACCTATAAAACACAGATGATTTGCATTAAAGTGAGTGTCATACCCCATTACAACACAATAGAAGGCTATTGTCAAGGCCTATAGAGTCTGTTGCCAGAATCATAAAGTAAATACCAAAAGTACTATTTATAAGTTCACTCTTTGCCCTACAGCTTTTCAGTTTATTGCAAACTGCTGCTTGAAGAACGATTAGATAAGAGTAACCGATAGTTTTAGCTGTCATAACCTTGGCGCAGGAAGTTCTCAGAGGAATGACACTCTGGACGAAACCCGTCTTTCTCTTCCCTCCTAATCAGTTAAAAATAAGACATTATAGTGACATAAAATATATCATACAAACCCATAGAAAACAGGTGAGTCGATGTCATTCTGAGCTGCATACAGGGGAAGCCTATCCAACTGAGATATCAACTCCTTATTGACTGCCCATGCATTGAAGGCAACATAAACCTTTTCTGGGGTGCAATTTAAAGATAAGTTTCTTTTTTTTTTTTTTTTCTTATTTGGTGTTGGTCACTCTTGTCTTGTATTAGAAAACTAATGTTGGCCATATTGAAAACTTTCACTGTGCAAAATCTTTGGTCTTTTTACAAATAACTTACACCTCAAAGAAAGTCTAAGCTTCACACGATATTTACAAACCAGTCATCTCGAGTTCAGCTCGACCAGCGACTTCAGCTGCTTTTATTGAAGACTGCTCCAGTCACGTCAATCACACCACATGCAACCCAAGTTAGCATTTTACAGGCTAAAATTCAGTCCAGTGATGGTTTCGTGTAGGTGTACGTTTCTGGTGTGTTCCCATAACTTCAGGCTCAGACAGGTCACTATGTGACTGGTCATCTGAGCCGTCATTCTTCATCCGCATTAGAATTATTATGAAGTTGTACGTTTGTCCATATGAGCTTTGACACAGTGCAAGTCCACCTGATTCCATTCAGTCTATAAAAACCAGTACTTGAGGTGTATTGCTAAATTGACAATGTCCTGCTTACTTATTGGCAACATTAGTGTAGAAGTTATATATATTTTTTATGATATAGTGATTGTATGGCATATGAAAAATGTCTTTGTTGCTGAAATACTCCTGGTATTAAAGGAGTTATCCACTCTAATCGGGTTCCCAAAATGCTTGGTGGTCAAGTAGGCCCACAGCATCATAGTTCCTCCACCATACTTCGCCCTGGGAATGAGGTTCTTTCCCACATAAATAATTGTCTTCCACTAAACCATTGCGCAGTGTTTGCCTTTTCACTGAAAGTTTAGGGTTAGGGTAAGTTTCTGGTATTTTGAATAAGGACAGAATTTATTAAATAATAAAATATTGGTATGGAAGTCTGAACTGGTTTCCATAGATCTAGTTTTTGTCAACTAGACTTTTTTATGGATTTTATGGTTTATTTTTGAAGTATTGCCAAACTGATTAAAATATTATAATTTTTCTCAGTTTGTTGGTGTAATATCAGGCTTCTGAAATTAAATATGACTTTGTTTAGAGACTTTTTACACATTAATACAGGGGTGCCAGTAGTTTTGGACACACTCTAATATAAACTCTAATTTTTTCTTTTTACACCTAAAGCTACCTTGCAATTTGACAAAACTTCATTCTGTGCAAAAGTGAATGGCGGAACACACCACAACATAACATCCTCCCTTTATGCAACAGGAGAGAGAGTCTGCGAGAAAGTAACCGGGTGACTGATGTAAATGTTCCTCTCCTGTCTATGTCACGTTTTAGATGTAACAAACGTATGACAAATAATCTGTTTGCTGCAGTGGAAACAGACGTCTCTCTCTCTCTCTCTCTCTCTCTTGCAGCAGCCTAGGGAGGCTCTATGTGGATCAAGTGATGCAGATTTTTTGAGCCCACGCAGGAGGCTTGGCATCGTAGCCATCAGCAAACAGCTTCTCCCTTTCATCACATGTTCCATCTTGTTGGCACAACGGCTCAGGGTCCGTGTACGGCTCCTCCAGAACTTTGAGAATTCTGTTAACCTGTCAAACAAGAAAGCAAGAAAGATGAATAACATAAAAAATTTTTTTTTAAAAACTCTTTTCCAAGGCACTGGCTATGTTTCTTATCACGTGCAACTTCTACTATCTCTTTAAAAGTGCAGATTTCAGAAATATACATAAATATATATGTGTTGCTACTGGCTTCTGATCACTGAGCATCTCAGTTAGTACACCCCACTGCTCCTGGTTACCATTTGGCGAGATTTCGGGCTTTTCCAGCTTTGGTCTCACCTCAGAGAAGTCTCCTTTATCTGCTGCTTGAATAGCATTCTGTGCAATATAGTTGCGAAGGACCACACGGGGATTGCTGCTGTTCATCACTCTTAGCCTCTCTTTTTTAACAAGGTGCAAGTCACTTGCGCCATCAAACTCCCGGGCTAAGCGCCTCCTGGGACACCAGCAGCAAGAGAGAAATAACTCTTTAGAATCATGTCACAACTCCTTTAAACTCTAAAAATAAACGCCAATGTTTCTTACACTCTACAATTCTGACAGAGCACAACAGACAGACAACACGTGCTTTTCCGGGTCATTTTTCCTGACCTGTATCGGCACATCCAGCGGATCCAGTCATCGCGCTGTTTTTCTTTCAGCTCTTCCTGATCCGTCTCGAGGAGCTCTTTTAGCCGGCCCATGAGCTCCAGCTGCTGGGCCACGTCTGGCCTGTCTGCTACCATTCCGAACATGACTGGGTTGGTGTGTGCCATGGACAGAATCATTGCCAGTTCACTAAGAAGCAATGACACAGGAAGGTTAGAAGTTGTTTAAAAAAGGAAAGAAACTGTAACTATAGTTTCTTTGCTCGAGTCTTTAAATTGTATATGTACGCTGATTATGGATGACATTATGGCCAACTTTTATTGGTTGCCCTTTTTTCTGTTTGTAGCATAAATTTCAGTCCCATAAGTTGTGACGGTGAAGCAACTGTGGATTAGACTCGTTTGCCCAGAACATCCCATGAACGCTAGATTGGATTGAGACCCAGTAATTAAGAGACTAAGTCAACAGCTCAAACTCAAACCATCCCTTAACATTTTTTGGTAGGCAGCAGAGAGCGAACTAGGTTCTCGTCACTAGTAAATAGTTTGTCCGATATGTTGAATAGGAAGCACCCAGGAGCCTTAGGGGACCATGTCACTGTCGTCTGTTCACCACTTTTCCACTTTAGCGAGAGACTGAACGGTGTAAATCAGAAATATCCCATAAGTGTTGCAACTTATAGCCAACCCATCCCAATCATTCAATTCAGTCATCCAAACATCATTGCCTAAGGCTTATAAAACCTTGTTCTTTTACTTGCTTTGTATAGAGGGTCTGGACTCTTAACTACTGAGAAACGATTGCTTGCTGAAGGCATGGACTCAGTCCAAGTTTCAAACGATTGGATCTAATTTTACCCAGTTGTTAACATTTGGCAGTGGCATATGTAATGCGCTGGCTCAATGAAGCTTACTGGAAACTGCATAGCACTGTAAACAACCCCGTAGCAATAAAGTGTCAAAAACATTCCTATTGCTCCGACTTAATTGGCTCCGTTTTTGGAAGCAACACGAACTGCACTTCAGTATTGTCAAACTACAATCTTTTATAGGCAGACTACTATTCTAAAACAGTGCAGATAATCAATGTTGTTGTCCTCCTTCTGTTCGCTGATTGGCCCAATTGAAACTCTACCGTAGAAATCAAAGCTCAGTGGGGAAGATTCCAGACGGAACACTGAAGGGCGATGAGAAAAGAGTGGAATTGCATAGGAAGGCAATGGCCAGACAATGACAGGATGTCATCTCTGCAAAAAAGAAAATCCAGGCATGAAGTTTCCTTGGAACTAAATATGCCACAATCAACTGGTTGAGGAAGCAATAAAGAATGAGGGCAACTGAGCAACATGACAGTGGGCCATGTAAAAACTACAGTAAATCTCTGTGCTTCACATCACCCATTGATGGTCTTTGTGTTCTGCCTAATTGATGTTTTCAAGTGTGATTTGTTCCAGATCGCATCTTTAACTTACACATTATCTTGGTAAGACTGTTTTCCAAAACGCTGGCATTAAAGAAAACAAAAAGAGATCAGTTAACAGAAAGGACTTGATTTGAAAAAGTTCAGTGGTGAAACACTCAATGAGAGCATACGGTGGGTCTGGTGCACACTTCGGTATCATTTTGTTGTGTTGTACAAGTAGAAGTGAACTCATCCACCATACACCTCTCACCGGCCCTCCATCGTAGGCTTATTAGCCACCTTTAACTCCTCAATGGAGGCACACTGCTTTAGAATGAGGGCCACCATGGGCCCCACAGTGGCCCTCTCGTCTTCTCCTCCCTCAGGCCAAGGTACCCGGCTCAGAAGGCGAAAAGTGTTGGTGAAATCAGCCCCTGCATAAAAAAAAACAATTATTTCCATATAAACCATTATAAAATGATATCTAGAGCAGTTTCTTGTATTTCTTCTTTTTTTTTTTACCTGTGTTGTGCATGACCCGCAATAGGTCCGACACAACGTCTCTGTCCTCTGCCTCTTCTTTCTTCACAAGGCCCAACTTTTTTCTCATTCCGCACAGGTAGAAAGCCTCGTAAGTGGGCATGAAATCATCCAGCACCGCTCCTGCATCCGCTGCCTTCAGCTCAGAGCCCAGCGCCTCGGCCAGACGAGCCAGGTTCCAGCGGCACACGCAGGGCTGCGCGCGGTACGAATAGCGCCCCCTTCTGTCTGAGGCGTTGCAGACAAAATCTGGATCAAATCTGTCAAAGACAGACGTGGGTGGATGTGCAAAAATTAAAATCCCAGGTTTTTTTGTGATGTGGATCATTTTAGAAGTTTTCTTTTTTCACATTTAACCCAATGTGTCTTTATACTCATCTAAAAAGACATACATTTCTTGAAGGAACGTATCTATTGAATCATTGTCCATACCTGCTTGTCGTTACAGGGACAAGCAGGTATGTCCCTGTATGTCGCTGCGCTGGACAATAAATAAAGAGAATCATTGCAGGTTTTTCCCTCTGATAGTTTGCCTTTTTGTCTAACGAAGTTGGAAAAATTGCTGCAGTGAGTCATCACGTTCTCATTCTTTACATCACATACTGTAAATCCGGCATAGATAGACTTATGTAAATGGTACCTGTCCATGAAACCGAAGGGCCCATAGTCCAGAGTCAGACCCAGGATGCTCATGTTGTCTGTGTTGAGGACACCATGGCAAAACCCAACACACTGCCACTGGGCCACCAGCTTTGCAGTCCGGACCATCACCTGGTGGATGAATCAAAAGCGGTGCCGTGACGATGAGGCAGCCTGGGAGAAGAATACAATGAGGTCTTACCTCTCTGAAGAAGGAGAGATTTCTTTCCTTCCTGTCGTTGTGAGCCTGCTGAATGTGCGGATAGAAACTCTCAACCACATAATCCAGCAGCTGAGCGCGGATGTCGTGGCACCCCGCGCTGGGACCCTGCAGGCCAGAGAATTCATCCCGGCCCAGGAAGATCTCAAAGGAGCCGAATCTGTTGGTTTGCAAAGAGAGAAACGACAGAATTCACCTCCACTTTTTGTGGAGGTAAGACTCTGCTTGTTGTCGACACAGAAAGTCGGAAAAACCTGATGAAAGAAGAGGCGAGACGCAGGACAACTGAGCAACGCTCCGGAATCCGTTCGCCGTTGTTGAGAGGATCTCTGCCGATGAGGAGGTCAGAGGTGACAAGGGAGGCTGCTCGGGTGGTGGGGATCCCCAGGGCAAACATGGCTTCGCTGCATAGGAACTCTCTGATGCTGGAGCGAAGCACCTTCCTGCCGTCACCGTCTCTGAAGGGAACGCAATACAGGTTTGTTTACAGCTCAGTAGTGTCAGTATTTTGCCTCTTGAGGTATTCCGCATTTTGTCACGCTCCATCCTCAATCTTCTTAGATTTTATGAAACTTCTCTTTTTTTTCCACTTCACAATTACTGGTGCTGGTCTGCCACAGAAAATCCCACTGAAATACAATGATGGTGGATGGGATGTGGCAAAAATGCCAAAGGTTATAACAGACGTTGCCATAACACTCCAAGGCAGAAAAAGTTGTGAAGTTTGTGGGTAAATTAGCAAAAAAAACCCAAAACACCCATTGTTGCTTCCTGTTTTACTCTGTCAAATTAGCTGTCAACCAATGAGGAATAAATCAGGCGTGCACCAAGCAGTTCTAAGCTCTTAATCAGCTCTCCCTCACATTCATGCAAGGCTTAGAAAGGTCACAAAGGTCACCTTTAACCTCACTATTCTACCAACTAACATAAAAGAACAAAACAAAACTACCTGGAGTAAGGTGTGACTCCAGCACCTTTCACCTGTATCTCCCAATGTCCTTGGGTATCAGACTCCACCTCCCCCAGGTACATGACCGCTCCATCACCCAGCTGGCCCGCGAACAGCCCGAACTGATGCCCGCAGTAGCAGTGCGCAGCCGGCTCGGAACCAGGCAGCGGCCTGGAGCCGCTCAGATACTCCGGGGCCCGAGGGTCGTCCTGCACGTCCTGCGCACTCAGGCCCAGTAGAGAGAGAGAGGGCTGGGACAGCGCCACGATTCTGGGCCGGAGCAGCGGATGAAGGGAGCCGACACGGGAGAAGCACGCTGCCGGGACGGTCCTGGAGCCGGGCCCGGCGGCGGCATCCACCGGGAGTCGCTTCAGTGCCGTGTTGTTAAAGGCGAGTCGTTCCAGAGCGGAGGAGGCGGCCTGAGAGGAATCCATGGAGCAGAGAGGGGATCAGAATAATAGGAGCCGGGCAGCGAATAATCCGGGCTGAGGGCAGGCTGGTTGCCCTGCAGAGGAGCAGGTAATAATAGAATCATTTGTCATTTTGACTTTTTGATCTCATATTCAAGACACTAAAATTCTGAAATTTTCAAATTCGCCATTTTACATTTTAGTCTTGTAAACTTTAAAATATAAAATGATTAAATCGAAGGCCTTAATTTTCAACTTAAAATGTTATTTTATAGTTTTGAATTTTAAACATATAACTTGTACATTTTATTTGAATAATTAAATAATATGTGCTCATAATTATATATATATATTTTTGCATTCAAAATAATAAAAAAAAAGTAATAATTATGATGTTAAGACTCATAACTTAAACTTAAAACCAACAAATTGAAAATAAAGTGAATCTTATAAGTACACCTATACCTGTTAATGTCCTGTTTAGTGTTTTTCCTAGCTTTACATTTCTTATCCATTCTTAGAAATACATTTTTTAAACTAAAAACGCGAGGGACATTTATGAGTAGTGGGTTTTTTTTATGCGATTCGCCGCGTTTCCAGCAGATGGCAGCAAGAACCTGGAAAATGTAAGAATTAGCCAGCGAATAAAGCAAAGAAGAATTTTCTAACTACTGCTCCCTGGGATAAAATTAACGCTTACTTTATTGTACATAACGTTATTTAACTATCGTTGAGTCTAAATGAAGCTTCGGCAGTCGGAAGTTGAATTAAAAGCTGTGTTGTCCAGAGTCTGTGAAAGATAAACCACGTATCGCATGGCGGCTGGTTAGCCGGCTAGCTGGAAGGCTAACCAAAGCTACTGAAACTTTTCAACCATAGCAGAAGGAAATGGACTCGGACGTTTTGACGGACATCACCAGAGGTTGGTCTGTTTAAGAACTTAATGTGGATGAAAAACTAATTTGCTGGAAACGGACAGTTAATGACGGCAAGGTTAAACACAAGTTTAATTGAACCCCATTAGCTCATTTCCATAGCTTGTCTTTAACATTACATCGGTATGTTCGCGTTGTTCGGGTCGAGCGCGTGATGAAAAACGCTATCGCTGAATATTTAGCCTCCACGAATAGATGTAGCTGTTTGTGTCTTATCACTGTGCCACGTTTGGCTTAAAAATGCAGCGTCGATGCTGCTAGCAACATTTTTAACAACGCTTTTGTTGAACACACCCTCATGGGAGGCATTCAGAACGACCATCTGTTTTCTACAAGCAATGGGCGTTTTCAAAGGCAGCTTTTAAATACAACAACTATTCATAATTGTGTGTGGGCAGAAGGGGATTGTGGCCACTGAAAATAAGAATCCTTCATTTTAAAATCCGAATTCTGACTTTCTCTGAATTCTGAGGTTAAAGTCAAAATGCTGTCCCTTTCTGGACACTACAGAAAGACAGTTCCATGCACTTTTCTTGTGAGACAGACAGCATATGTTTTTAATTAACCATATAATACATTTGAATGTTTGTTTTTTAGATGACCCGTTGCCCTTGGCATCGCTGCGCCTCCTGGTGCCCCCTCTGCAGCTCATGGCAGCCTCTATGTGGCAGGTGTTGAGGAAAGGAGACGTTATGAGCTACTGGAAGGTGTCAGACTTTGTGTCCCTGATGGTGGACATGGTCCCAGAGCTCCTGATGGACAAACACAGGACTCAGCTGAATTTAGGGTTAAGAGCGAGGGTGAGTATGGGTAGGGTACCTATCAAACATTTAACAGCAATTTTATGTTCTGGTGGTCTGACGCTACAAGTGACAGAGTTTTTCTTCATTACAGTATATAATTGAGTTATGCCGTAATGAGCATTCCAGTGAGATGATTCTATCTTGCCTGGAGAAGATGGCGTCACCACATCCCACACTGGTGAAAACTTTTACTTACCCTTTACCATTGTCATTTTTCCTTTTAATGTGGTTTTACATGCCCATTGTGTTCAATTTAAAGTTATATTCTTCACGTTTCA
Organism: Poeciliopsis paucimaculata; assembly: GCA_903067055.1. NCBI lineage: Eukaryota > Metazoa > Chordata > Actinopteri > Cyprinodontiformes > Poeciliidae > Poeciliopsis > Poeciliopsis paucimaculata. The sequence continues at coordinate 31,293 of CAEGAD010003079.1, read as the reverse complement.
GATAAGAGAATCAGACGACGAGTCGGTAAATATGAATTTTCTTGAGTTGATTCAAATTCTTCTCAAAGATCCTGAAGAAGGAAAACACTTTTTCATGGTAAGACTTTTACACTTGGTCCTCTATAAAGTCACACAACTTTTTGTGGAAACATTTGATGTATTGCAGAATCTAGCTATCTTCAAGCTCCTTTTTTTTCTGAGTTTTTATAGGTATAAAGATATATAATTAATAGTTATTTATTAAACAGCTTTTATGATTTTATATGTTACCTTCTTGAACTTTCTGGAAATAAAGTGGCTGCTTTGTGGAACTTACTTGGCACTTAGTAGGTATTTTTCATAAGTTTTATGTAATTTAGCATGAAAGTTCTGGAACATAAAAGGTTATTTGGGCAAACGTTCTAAGAAAGTTTTACTGGCCGTTTTCCCAGAACTTGTGATTAGAACTTACCAGACACTTTCTTTGTTACTTCCCAGAATTCACTGGATGTCCTCAGGAATCTAGCTCTATTATTAAGAGACTTAGTATTTACTAAGTTCAGTGAAAGGTACAGAAAAGTACCTGGTGAGTTTCAAGTCAGTTTCATTGTTCAACAACAACAACTTAAAAAAAACCCATTTATGGTTCGCTTCGTCTTTTTACTTTAGTGCAGCAGATCAGCTGAGATCATGGGCATTCTGAAAACATGAAGTTGGGATTATGTAACCAAAGGGTTGTGGCTTCCAGCATATAGTATAAAGATATGTGTCAGGCCCCGAGCAAGAAACTGTGTTGTCCACCAATTACAACATGCTATTATCTGAATCAGCATCCGGTTGTTCTGCTCTCCGTCTTTGGACTTGTGCCGCTGTTTTACCGCATCACTGCGTCACTCCCGTTCTGCAATTTCAAATTACCCCTTACACTTCATAGTGATTACTGGTTTGAGACTATCCATCAAGGGGAGTCAAGGCAGAAAATAATTCCTGTGTTTCATGACAGTACAGGCTGTTGTGTGCGGTGCCGCCAAATATTGTAATACTTTCGAAAAAGCAGAAAAGCTCTGAAAATGTAATTTTTTTTCCCCCCTGCATTTGTATCGCTTTTCACCATAGTTTCTTTGCTTTATAGGACATCTTTCCTGCAGAGTATGGCCCTCAGTACGACTGTGACTTGCAGACACTCTTTGCAGAGTTTCTCTGCCGACTGTTTCAGCTGGTTCCGGTCCCTGATCTGGAGCAGGTGAGCCCAAACACGAATTGCACCGGCAGTTATCCAACTGCAACAGAAAACTGTAGAACACGAAGCATGATTCCAATTCAAGAAATTGAATTCTGCAAGATTTTATTGCAGAAATGTATCATGACGCTGCCATAAATATGTCAATGGAAGGTGGACGAAACTTCCACCTTCGTGGAATATAATATATATAGTTATATTATATATAACTATATAATATATAGTTATATGAAATAACTATATTTCATATGCCATGCTCAGTGCAAGGATATTATTAAAGAGGCTTGATTCCAGGCACATAGTGGCATTTTATACCCACAATAAAGTAACTATATACATGTATCAAAAATGACTTTAAAAACATTTGCTGTATTTAATGTCTTGAATTTGGGTTTCTGTCTCTTTAAAACCTCCTGCTCTTTTTGAAACCGAGTCTTCAGGAAGTCATCACAACATCGCTGCTCTATTAACCCTTTAACAACCTGCACCAGTAGAAATGCAGGCGAGTCATCTCAAAGGCAGCGCTAGGTCCGACCAGGACAGCTGAGTGGTTGCCATGGGATATTAAAGGATTTCTCAAACATGAATGAGAGATTCAAGGCAATAATCCATGCATGTTTTTGACGAGGGAATAACATTATAATGTTATATAAAGCTCAAAGAAGTTGATCTTCCATAATACTGCCCCTTCAATATGCCATGGGATGAGATTATTTCTTCTGACAAGGCGGCATACTTCAACCTAGAGTCTCCTAATGTCCTTATAAAATGAGCCCTGTCAAGTTTTTCAAGTTAAATAGTGTGAATATTGATGCCAGATGTTTTTCTCAGACTGTGTCCTGGCTTGGAGCAGAGTGCTCTCTGTTGGAAGACTGCTTGCAGACCGTCTCTGAACCCACAGACCTGAAAAATCTACTGCAGCACCACAAGAACCTTGGACATTTAGACCAACATGGTAGGTTGCTTCTTTTGAGAGCGTCTTTGTAAACCGTATTAGCCATTGGTTTAGCAGAAGAACATTTTTGGGAACCGCTAGTAGAGGCTAAACTTATGGTTTTGCTTTATTCCTTTTCGTGCAGTTCCACCTGCTAGTATGGGTGACAAGATCTCTTCCTCACTTTCTGCCCTTCCCCCGAGGAGACTGGTGGAAACCAGCGAACAACCCGACCAGCCGGACCCACTTCCAGACCTCCACGTCGAAACACAACTTGCACCAGAAATTGTGGAAATAGTTACAGTTTCTGATTACTCTGAGGTCGAAATAGGTGCGAGCTCCAACGTTGAAGTGGTGACAGAAGAAAACTGCTTTGAAGGAAGAGAAGACACAGTAGGGGACCGTTCTGTGGTTGTGTATTTGGAGAAGACGAGCGAAGAAGAGCCAAAAAGAGAAGCGACCGAATTTCCAACTTATTCTCAACACAAAGCTGCTGCGGGACCACATGACTGCCCCCACTGTGAGAAGAAATTTAAGTTTGCCTCCTCGCTGCTGGCACACAGCGTCATCCACACTGGGGAACGCCCCCATCGCTGCACTGACTGCGGCCGCTGCTTCTCCTTTAGGCAGTCCCTCGACAGACACAGACGCACACACAAAAAGGGACGCACGTATGACTGCGTGGACACGGCTTGCATGCCGCACAGGCAAACACACACAGAACATGGCGTGCACTCGTGCCGTTTCTGCAACGTGGAATTTAGCTGTAAGCTGGCCCTCGCAAGTCACTTAAAGACTCACTCTGATGATGGCAACTCAGACAAACTCAAAGAATCCTTAGAGGGGGGGCCAGAAACGGATACGGCCGTGGATGTCAACGAAGCGAATGTTGAACACATAGATCCAGACTGTCCGGTGGAAACAGCCGATCGCCCACTCTCTAAATCCATACGAGACAACGGTGTGAAACCACAGAATGTCCGCACAAGTGGACGCAAACGTCGACCCACAATGAAGGTCCAGGCGATAAATTTACAGAAGCACACGGCCACTAATCAAAGGAACAAGTGCAGCAGGTTGAATCCCTCAGCACTGAGACCTTTACCTATCATCAGGTAAAATCACCTCTCCTCGGTGTTGGTCTTTGATGTCCTCCATTTTAGATTTTGTCAGATTGACACTTTTTAAAGTCCAATTAACTGTAGACTTTGAATTAATGATCATTGTTCTTCTGTTTCAGTTCGGAGCACTCCTATGGATCGCCCGTGGTCTCAAAGCAAGATGGTGAAAGTAAGTGAATTTAAGAAATGCTGTTCTGGATTTTTTCTTTCTTCATAATTATGACATCATCCTTGAAAGTGAAAGTTTATGGAAGGTCTATGAAATTTGGCTTCTATAACTTCCAATAGTCACTTAGACGATGGGGACTACCAGTTCCCTGACAAGATCTAGTGTTCTAACTTGCCTTTACAGTCACACTACCAGTGTTACTGCTACGCTTTGCTAATTACTGAAGTGTTTCATTAGATGGAAAGTAAAATTAAATTAAGAGTGTAATCAATGTTCTGCTTATCAACCTGTGTTGTAGGTGTAGAACATCGACATGGTGTGAAACACAAGATCGGTATTTCATACATAAAAACAACTAAAGCCTGCTGAAGGAAAATCTTATCTACAGACAGAAACCAGAATGTAAATCAGTACTAAATTGAGTTCATGCTTTAATCTTGCTGTGTGCTTAACTTGGTACTTGTTGTTTAGGTTCTGTAAAAGCTACTTGTGATTGCAAGTTCTTGTCTATAGTGAATAACGGAAAGTATTTGCTTGTGTTTATATGTAAACCCGTTGCTTTTTGTACCGCCAGGTTCTCCAGCGGACGCCTCAGTCGTTGCTTTCTCCTGTCCTCAATGCTCCTTCCAGGACTCTGAGGAAGGGCAGGTCCTACAGCACATCAATAAGGTGCACCCCACTGATGCCGCAGATCAACACGGACACTTAAGCTGTGCAGATTGCGGGAAGGTCTTCAGGTTCCACTCCTTACTTAAAGCCCACCAGCGCGTGCACACAGGCGAGCAGCCATTTTCATGCTCCCAGTGTGGACGGCAGTTCTCCTTCAAACAGTCACTGGAGCGGCATAAGCAGACACACTCGTCTGGAAACAAGTTGTCGTGTCTGATCTGCGGGGAACTCTTCAAGTCAGCAACGGAACAAGCTAGGCACAACAACGGCCACTTAGAGGATGGGAACTACCAATGTTCAGAGTGCGGTCAGACGTTCAGCTGGAAGGCTGCATATGTGAAGCACCTCAAGACCCACGGAGTGGATGCTGGCGAAGTGGGAGACTTGTTTAAGTGCTCTCACTGCAACCTGGGCTTTAGCTGTGAAAGACGCCTGAACAAGCACATCCTTATCCACAAAGAGGAAAAACCTCACAGCTGCAACTGTGGGAAGAGTTTTCCTTACCGGGCGGCTCTCACCGCTCACCAACGGACACATCGAGAGCGGCCGCATATATGCACACAGTGTGGGAAGGGCTTCCTCTATAAGGGCGGCTTGTTGAGCCACATGAAGATCCACTCTGAAGAAATGCCCTTCATGTGCTCGTTCTGCGGCAAGAGCTTCAAGAGGGAGCGCAACATGAAGAAGCATGAGCGCTGCCACACCAGGGAAAACGTCTTCCGCTGCTCGCAGTGCGACAAGAGCTTTGTGTATAAGGCCACCTTGATCAGACATGAGCTGACGCATTCGGGCGAGAGGCCGTACCTTTGCTCCGACTGCGGCAAGGGTTTCTTCTCACATGCAGAGCTCTTAAAGCACGAGCGCTTCCACACTGGCCACAAGCCATTCCTGTGTCCTCACTGTGGCAAGAAATTCACCCAGTCCTGCTACCTGACCATCCATCTGCGCTACCACACCGGGGCCCGGCCATACTCCTGCTCTGAATGCGACAAGAGCTTTCTGAGTGCCAATCGGCTAAAGAGACACCAGCGGACGCACTCTGGAGAAAAACCGTATCTGTGTTTAGAGTGTGGAAAGGGTTTCAGGCAGTCTTATCATCTTAAAACGCATCTGAAGACACACCTGTCATAAAAACACCTGCAGACTTATTACCACTGGTAAATGGGTGTTAAATATATATATCAATTGCAGTAGAGTAACACCACTCATGATAGAGTTCACTGAGTTTGTTCAGTGAAATTTTCCGTCATCAATGCCACATATTTGTACCTCAAAGTAGGGCAACAAACCTTTTTACGAGTAGGGAGGTCGTTAGTCATGTAGATATATTTCTTTGCACAATTTCTCTAAAGCCTAGGATCTCACACTGTGGTTTTCAACAGAGCTAATTGTCTGTGCTGCAGAGCTAATAAAAACTAGCTAAAAACCAGAGTTGTTCTGGCACAAATGCTTTCAACAGAATCTGCTTTAAGTGAAAGTGTAGTTGAGAATGTTTGATTAATTGCCGCCAATTTTCTTAATTTCGGGAGATCGGTGAAGCCAAACTTATCCCCTCATCTCATCTACCACAACAGAGGTCTAAAAATCAACCACTGTCCTCTTTATCCTGTGAAAGAGGTTTTACTGACAGTCCAGCCACCAGGACATGTCTGCATGTAACAAGTCACCCCACTGTTGTCAACTCAGCGACTTGCTATATTTAGCGACCTTTAAGACGAAAATAATCGGTAACGGCGAATGGCCAGAATACTGCAATCGCTGCACCCCTATTCGTTATCAATAAAGCCCATCGAGGTAAGAAATGTACAACTCAAAATCTGGAAATAAAAGAGTCTTTATTTGAGAGTGTAAGCAAGTTTCACATAAAAAAATATAACAAGGTACAAGAAGGGTAAACCATGTTAGGCTTCCTTTTACAGCAGTGGATCATTTCAGTAGGTAACAGAAACATCTTGAAAATTAGCTTAAATGTGTTTAGTGTTGCATGTGTGCAGACCTTGGCTTTATTTCACGGATTTTATGAAAGTAGTTTGGGTAATCGGACATGATCAATGTTGTGGAACATTTAAAGAAAACCACTAAGCTACAGGGCAACTCTACTAACAGTGACACTGGGTACCACTGCAGACTTCCACACTCTAGCTGATACATTTAAGACAAGTTGGAACAAAAAAAAAAAAGAGAGTAAAAGGTAAAAGTTGGATTATCATCAGATGTGGTTATTCACACAGCTATGTGGAGAGTGATGGGGCAGTGGTCGCTCCCCATTGCCTTGTTACGGATCTTACTATCGCACAGGCCTGACAGCAGGGAAGACGAGAGCAGGAAATAGTCGAGCCGCCAGCCCACGTTCTTGGAGCGGGCGTTCATCATGTAGGTCCAGAAGGTGTAGGCGTTGGCCTGCTCCGGGTAGAGCTCGCGGAAGCTGTCCACGAAGCCGGCCGCCAGCAGCTGGCTGAACCCTTCGCGCTCCTCCGGGGTGAAGCCCGCGTTCTTCTTGTTGCCCTTTGGGTTCTTCAAGTCGATCTCCTGGTGCGCGACGTTGAGATCGCCGCACAGCACCAGGGGCTTCTGGATGTCGAGCTCGCTCAGGTACGCCCGGAAGTCCACGTCCCAGGTTTTGCGGTAATCTAGGCGGACGAGGCCTCTGCTGGCGTTCGGGACGTAGGCAGTCACGAGGTAGAAGTTTGGGAACTCGGCTGTGATAACGCGCCCCTCCTTATCATGCTCCTCTTTGCCTGGAGAATTACACTTTTATTTTTCTTTCTGGTCATCACTTCCAAAGTCCAGACACAAATAAAATGTGCCAAACAGCAGTAGATCCTGAGGACTAAAGCAGAAACCCACAGGTCTAAACTAAGTATCACCAGAGCGACCCATTACTCACCAATTCCATAAGTGACTTTGAGAGGTTCAGTCTTGCACAGCATGGCTACACCACTGTAGCCCTCCTTTTCATTGGACGCAGCCCAGTATTTGTGGGGGTACTCGGGCATGGACGTGATCTTGGCGGGAAGGGCTTTCTCTGAACACTTAGTCTCTTGGAGGCACAGAACATCTGGCGCCTCCTCACGCACCCACTGAGAACGACAAGCATGGCAATTGGCTTTTATTTAGTTTTTTTTTTTTTTTTTTTTTTTTAAATAAGACTGAGTGAACTTTTTTACTGCAAACTCACATCCAGCCCGTTCTTTTTCACCCAGGCCCTGAGCCCGTCTACGTTCCAGGAGGTGATCTTCATGTTGGCGCTACGGCCATCTTTGCTCGTCATTTTGTCAGGGGGGTCTTCGTACAGTACTGGGGCTTCTGGTTCCTTGGATTTCTTGGCTTTTTTTGCAGAAGCTGAAGGGGGATCATAAAGGGATAAATATTGGATGGTGCATTTAGTGCTTTTTCCCCTCCTCTCTGTTCATGAAATCTTTTTTTTTGTGTTTCAGTACCAGAGCCTGTATCATTCTCCCCATCAGCAGACGTATCATCTGTCTTCTTGCCTCTCTTCATGTTGGAACTGGTCCTGCAAGCAAACACACCTCGCACACACACAGCACGCACGCACAGCAGTACCCGCACCGCTGGAGGGGGGAGGGGGAATAAAAAATCAGAATATTAGAAATGTTAAAAAGATACATCAACTTTCTAGCAGAGTGTAGAATCACTGCAGTCAGTCAACGCCTTGCAAAACTCAGATCAGAGACCAGCCACAAAGTTCTAGCCAGTGTGTCTCCAATTTTTCCTATTACAAAACATTTCTTGAGCAATTTGAGTAAATTTAAACTGTTCCAACTGGAGGTGCACCAATCAGGTTTTTCCTGGCCAGATTTTCTTTCAGGTTTTGACAGGTTGGCTCTGATTCTTTCCCACAGAAAAAAAAAAAAAAGAAATTATCAAACTACATGTTAACTTCCTAATGTATGCTAGTAAATTACCATCATCTCTGCAGTTTCAATCAGTGTAACATATAGATCACAAGGGATTGCTCCAGTGTAATATTTCGCAAGCAGTAGTAATTTAGGGTGCACATAAAACCGATTTGGGCATCTATACATTAAACATACATTTGTAAATGGAGTAAAACTATTCACTTTCTACAAATGAAAACAATAAACAATTAGTTTACTTTTACTAATTTTATTTTTGTATGAAAATCCATCATCTTTGTGCTTTCCAGACCATTATTTGTGTAGTTTGAGATCTGCGCATGCTCAAGTCGGTAAAATACCTGTGGCATGTTAGAGGATTTGAGAAACAGATTCAGTCCAAAACTACAAAACCGGAAACTCATGTTTGCGTGTAATTTGGTTTGATGAAGGGTAGAGTCAGTGCAAATATCGTGCCCGGTTAAAGATGTGGCAGTAAAAAAAAAAAAACTGTAACAGAAAGACGAAGTGGGCTATTAGGCCATTTCTCCGTGATAATTTGGCTCAGCTACAACCAACATGTGCTAAAGCTAGCCGTGGCTCTAACAAAGAAGCAGCGGCGGGCGGCCTGCACGAGCAATGAATGACAGAGGAACGACCAGCGAGTAATCGATCATTTCCTCAACAAATGCAAATGTGGGCAATGCGAAAATGCGTTTTCTTTTGGCGCGTTTTAGGAAAAGGACATGCAAATGTAAATCTTACTCGCAACAACAGGATGCAGAGCCCAGATGAGCCGCAGTTCCCAGTCAGCCTCAGTCCACTCCCCCCAACCCAAAAATACAACAGCACTCAACGTGACCACGCTGCTTGGACTCAATAGCTGTCTTCACATGTGCCTGAAAAGATACCAGAAAGAAAATGAATAAATTAATTAATAAATGAAACGCGTCATTACGTATTAGTGATAACGCGTATTACGTATTAACAAAGAAAACCGAATACTATCTAGTAATTTAAAGTACGCTGCCATGTTTCGTTGTTAAAGCGGCGGTTCAGACTGAGCCTTTTTTTTTTTCTTTCTTTCTTTTTGATAAGGCGAGTTAACGGCTCCTTATGTTTGGGTCCTTAGATATGTGTATGGAGTAGCTCTCGGCTGTAGGCGTTCAGAACTACTTCTGTGAAAATTAATGTGGCCTGAGAGGAAGAAAAACAAACCTATATACGCGGTAAAACTTTTTTTTTTTTTTTGATACTATAAGAATATAAAACAGTATTGTATTTCCTCGTTGAGCTGAAGCAAGAGGAGGCGCTAACGACGCAGCTGCTGCTAATCCGTAATTGGGGAGATATTCCCTTAAATCTCTGCACAGCTAAAGACATTAACTTCTGGTACAAACTCAAATAATTGTGCTAAAAATATATATATTATGCTATGCAAGGATAATTTGACTGAAAGTCTAATATGTAACTATCAAGCTCTAAATGACGGATAAAAACTGAGTTCAGCTTCATTCATGTTGTTTCCATCTACAGCTCAGACTGTTTTAATGTGTTAGTTCAGTTAAAATGAGGTTTTCAGGCTCTTTATACTGGAGTCACCATTTAGAGTCATGGCTACAGGTACAGATGGAATCATAAGATAATCTGAGCTGCATATCTAAAAATCTGTCCTGGCAATTGTTGACAAAGTGATTCTTTTTCTTTCTTTCTTCCTAAATCATTTGAACAATGTGGTGAGAGAGTTTTCACTCCACTTGCAGTTATTGTGTGTTTGATGCACATAGATTTCCATGGAGTAAATGTTGAACAGTGATGAAAACTACCAGGATTTCACGCGACCAAAATTGTTTTTCATCCAAAATTCATCCAGGAGGTTCCAAAAATAACCACGACCATCTCAAACGCTGCCCCAGTTAAGGTCAGAGGTTCTGATTCAACAATAAGAAAGAGAAGTTATGTGAGATTTCAGAGGTCAAAGCAAGATGGATGGTCAGACAGCCTCCAAAGAACTGCAACCCTTTAATCAGGCAATGAGCACTGACTTGTTTTGTAGACATTAAAACATTTAATATCATCATTCTTTCTTTCTTTTCTTTTTTTAAAATTTTGTTAGCTGCCATGACTGTTGTTATTGGATTCGAAGGAAGCGCCAACAAGATTGGCATCGGCATCATAAGGGACGGTGAAGTCCTGTCTAACCCCAGACGCACGTACATCACACCGCCGGGCCAAGGCGAGCTCCGTCAACGCCTCTGACAAACCGCTCTGAACCGATTCTTCTTTCTTTCTTTCTTTTAAAAAAAAAAAACACTTTGTATTCTTTACCTCAGGGTTCATGCCCAGTGACACGGCCAGGCATCATCGCGCAGTCATACTGACTGTCCTGAAGGAGGCGCTGGAGCAAGCGGGGCTGAACCCGGCAGACATCGACTGCGTGGCGTACACTAAAGGTGGCAGACATGATTTGGTAGAATGGATTTTCATTGATTACAGTGGAAAAAAAGAAAAACAACAAGCTAAAGCTACGTAAATATGTATTTGTTTAACTCTCAGGAGGTGATCATCAGGCCTTCTCTCTCCTTGTCCATCAGGCCCTGGTATGGGAGCCCCTCTAGTCACGGTGGCCCTCGTAGCACGCACTGTGGCCCAGCTGTGGGGGAAGCCCCTACTGGGGGTCAACCACTGCATCGGACACATCGAGATGGGCCGACTCATAACCCAGGCCAACAACCCCACCGTGCTGTACGTCAGCGGGGGAAACACCCAGGTGGGATTCCGGCCTCATCGCTCCGTTGTTTTCTGGCCGGTGTTCAGAATCAGCTGGTAACCAGTCAGTTCAGGATGAGAGCCGAGGTCTGGAGTCTGATTACAGTGTTTTCAAGGGCTGGAGAGTTTCCAAGTATTAGTATTTCCAGACTTCATCCTATTGATTAAATGCTGGGTTCCTTCATCCATCCATCTTTTTTTTTTTTTTTGTCCTTCCTCGGGTTCTCTCTTTCCTTTTGTCTCATGTTTTTCCTTCCTTTATCTTTGTTTCATCCCCATCCCTTACTTTTTCCCCACATTATGTTTTTGCCTTCCTTGATTCATCCGTCTGTCTTTCCTTCATTTTCCCTCCCTCATGTTCTTCTGCTCCTGCTTTTCTCTTGCAGGTTATCGCTTACTTAGAGCGGCGCTACAGAATATTTGGGGAGACCATCGACATCGCGGTCGGCAATTGTTTGGACAGATTCGCCAGAGTTATCAAGGTGCGTGTCGGTGACATCGGCAGTGTTTTTTTTTTTGTTTTTTGTTTTTTTTCTCTCACTGTGAACGACGTGGAGGTTGACGCTCCTTCATGGAACTCTTCCCAGATTTCCAACGACCCCAGTCCAGGATACAACATAGAGCAGATGGCCAAAAAGTGAGTAGAACCCTGAAGAACGTTCACCACACAGAGAGCCAGAAGGGAAACGCTGTGTGTTCTCCTGTGTTTGCTACAGAGGAAGTCGATACGTGGAGCTGCCGTACGCAGTGAAGGGGATGGATGTGTCTTTTTCTGGGATTCTGTCCTTTATTGAGGTGAGTGGAGCACTTCTACTTTGTCACTTTTTGTTCCATTTTAACCTCAAACTAGAACATTTATTGGGTTTTACTGTGATAAATCTGAAAAAAAAAAAAGATTATTATTAAGGAACTATTCAGGTCTAGTATTCATAAAACTAGGTGAATGGAGATGAATACACAGTATATTCATGTTTTCAAATGACCCAGATAATCTTGAAATCTCTCAAAGTCGAGTTTGAACTCAATGGAGTTAACCAAAAATACACAGCACACTTTTCACATTTTTATTGTAAGCAATTTTCAAATTATGGCGTCGTGATCAGCTGAAATATTAAAGTTTGGGGTTCAAATGTCATAAAATGTACAAAAGCCGAAATTAATATGAACAGTAGGCACTAGAGGACCTGTTGCTGAATATGAACTTATTATATTTAACTTAAATTACACTAAATGTAAGTTGATGAGACTCAAAAGTTATGAATTATTTTTCTGTAGCGTAAATAAGCGTCAAATACCCATTCCTACCTCTAGGGGGAGCTATAGAATGAGCAAATCAGGGTCTGTCAGGTTTCAATTGTGGTACCAGGAGAAAACAAATGAAAATGAAAATGGAAGGAAGGAGAAACAGGAAACACAAGACAAGGAAGAACAGCTGGAAATGAAAATTGACACAAAGGCACTCTGGTTTCAAACAATGCTGGCGTTGTGGCAATTGTTTCCTAGAAGTGATAAATAGCAAATTTCAAATCCTGCTGCGTGATATTGGTTTTTTTTACTTTGTGTATTTTAATGACCTTTTAATGAAAATGCCACAACAACTACAAATAAGAAATGTTAATGCATATGAAAAAATAAAACTAAAACCAACATTGTCTGGAGGTGCTATAGCGCCCCCTGGTGCCGTCACTGAATCCAACAGGTTTATTGACGACAGTCCTCTGCTGCTTCCTTGTGGAAAACTGAGACTAGATGAGATATCAGAGGCTTACAGCCCAGTGCGTCTTGCATGTGTCCGTTTCCAGTTTTTAAAAAAACCTTTGTAGGTGCAGGTCATAGTGAGGTTCACTCTGTAGTCCGGAAAATACTTCAGACAAATTGAATCATTAGTATTTTAGCTGTTTTGCATAGAGTCTATCAGTCCCCATTTGTAATTTTTGCTCTTTTACCTTCCTTAAGCCTCGTCGTTCTTTTAGTTACTGTTTATGTAAATTGTTGCAAATTACTGTAAATAAATTTTTTTTAAAAAAACCACTTTCATTTAGAACAAATTATCAGCAGGCACAGCAGAGAAATTTCTTCAAACTTGTCATAGAAACAACATGAAGAAGTTCGTATGACGCAGCTTTTAAGTTGAAGGCCGTCGATCTGGTGGTTCAGGAGCTGAACGTGGATTCGTTCAGCTCGGCGTGAACGAATCCACGGTTCCGGCGTTGGAGGCGGAGGGCTGCGTCCTTTATAAATCCAATAGCACCAGAGAGCAGGGAAAAAACAGGGCTGGCCTCAAAAAAACAGAGGGAATTAAAAGAAAACAGAGAGGAGGAAGGAAGTGAGGGAGCATATGAGCCAGGAAGGAAGGAAGATTTAAACTGTTTGATTTCTCAGGTCTAATGATCATTATTTTTTGCTGACAGGAAGCTGCTAATAAAATGCTGAGCTCTGGTCAGTGCACAGCAGAGGACCTGTGCTTCTCCCTTCAGGTACTCTGAACCACTTAGTAACTGATTCAAATGAATAGATGGAGGAGTGTTTCCATTTGTGATGAGATCTCAGGATTATTTGACATAAATATAAAATGAGTGACGTGCCGCACCTTTCCGTTACCCCTGCAGGAGACAGTGTTCGCCATGCTGGTGGAGATCACAGAGAGGGCCATGGCTCACTGTGGCTCACAGGAGGTGCTGATTGTCGGAGGAGTGGGCTGTAAGTTAATCAGTTCAGTAGCTTTGTTCACAGATGCTGTTGTCCCATCATATTAATGGAAAGTCGAGTGGAAGGAAAAACCAACAAATGTACATTAAAAGTTGCAATTTGGGAGCGTGGGACAATAGACAATTACTGGGTAAAAATGACTCAGTATGTCCTTCAAAACATATAAATACATAACATATCCATACATAAATGTATATGCATGTATATATTGCAGGTCATTATGTGTTTGACTTGCATACTTTGTATTCTGAGATTTGGATAGAAAACTAATTGGGCAACATTTGCGTTTGTGGTCACTTTTGAATACCAAACAACCATAACCAAGCAAGTTAAGCTGAGAAAACTAAATGATCAGAGTGATGCTACCTTCACGTTCGTCATGTAAAGCAGCAGCATTCAGTTCAAAGTTTAAAAAAAAAAAAAAGACTGAAATGAGGTATTTTATGAAATGCATCTGTCAACGTGGTTACGTGTCAAAGTTGTTAAAAACATACAACTTTCTGTTAGTGATTAACTGCTGCCTTCAAGTATTTTTTTGTAAATCTGAGCTTCTTTTCCTATAAACCTGAAGGAAGCAACATGTTTCCTCCACAGGTAACCTGCGTCTGCAGGAGATGATGGGTGTGATGTGCAAGGAGAGAGGAGCCAAGCTGTTTGCTACAGACGAGCGGTAAACAAACCCATCCACCATGAGACAGCCGTTTCCATAGGAACACGCATTTGCAGCTGTGTGGTAGACATACTGTAACTGCTGAAAGTTGAGCGTTTCCAGATGGCAACCACACTTTAAAAATGTAGAGATTATAAATGTTTTTTACTTTAGATTCAGTCTTTGCAGATACCAAGCACTTGGTGTAAACAGGATCTTACTATTCATCCCCATGAAGTTGAAAAGTATCAGGTTGTTTAGGTTTGTGTGCTCTGACCCAGATTCTGCATAGATAACGGGGCGATGATCGCTCAGGCGGGTTGGGAGATGTTCCGAAGCGGCTACGTCACAGAGCTAGAAGACTCTTGGATCACACAAAGGTAACAGCAGCAGCTACAGCCCCAGGATTTCTGTCTGAGTATCTATGGATGACCGATGGTTGATCACTGCTGCAGGTACAGGACTGATGAAGTAGAGGTGACGTGGAGAGACTGAGGAGCAGCCTGGCTCTGGACTCTTAACTGGGCTCAGAAAGGAAAATGCAAATAAAGTATTTTTTTATCTATTGTCTCCTGTTTCAAAAGTTAAGTTTTTGTAAGCTTAATGTGAATATGGTAAGCCACAAGGCACTAAATATGAGGGGCAATGAAGCCAGGTTCTACAGCAGGCAGCAAATAAAATGTAGTCAAACTCTCCAAGTTTATTTGTTTTTATTAAGCAATACTTTCTTGCGTCCCTCCTTCTCCAGTGTAATTTTTGCTTTAATTCAAATAAATTTTCAAAAGCTACCACACAGAACATTGCGACATCCCTTATGGATTCAAACATTCACCCGATAGGAACCAAATAAAAAAATAATGAGACCACAGCATTAAGATCTGTAGGGTGAACTGTACTGTGCCTTTAACTACACCCGTCTGTAAACTGAAGACATGAAACTGACAACCCTTGCATTCATAAACAATAAAACTCAAGTAGGTACAGGACATTCTTCTGGTTTCCAATTCAAAACGGGGGGGGAAAAAAAACAGAGGGCTTCTCACACACGCACTGGTCAGTTTTAAACAAAGTGCTTGATTGACCACTCGCTTTGCAGAGGACAACTTTGAATAAAACTGCAACTTTCAAAAACAGGGAGAAAATTAATTAAATTAGACTCCTTGAAGATTGTTAAAAGAAAATAAACTGTAGGAGAGGGAAAAAAAGACCAGCTTTACAGGAAGAAGCTAAAATGGGAATGAGGTGATTATTTAAGGCAGGCTTTTTGTAAGGCATTAAAAAAAGTCCATTGCTGTAAGATCTCAAAGGAGTTAGTCCAAAGTGTCTCAGTGTGGCTTTATGTGAAGACATCATCCTGAGTGCAGCTTGTGAGAATGGGACTCAAATTTGTCCGTCTTCTGTGAGTATAAATGTGCGTGAAGATGTGTGTGTGTGTGTATTATGTAGGCGTTCGATGCTGTGCGTCGGTCACACTGCTAGGCCGGGCGCTCCTGGGTCTCCTTGTACCACACCACTCTTTTTGGACCTGGAACAATAAAAGCAGATTAGATTCAATGCAACAAAAACTGATCAATACATTTGGTTTCATTTTAATGTTTAAATACCAATAAAATGTCTCAAAGAACAAAAAAAAGTGATCTGTTTTTCTTTCACATTTGTAATTCTACTGTACACGGCCTGGAAGAGGCGCCGTTTGACAGCTCAATAAATACTGCTGCAGCTCTTCCGTTGAACTAGCTCCCTCTTCTTCATCACTTCTAGGTTCTTCTTCTAAAACGGCACAGGAATGCGCACAACATCCTCTGCTCCTGTGTACTCAGTTTTATTTATGTCACAAGGTGGCGCTGGTGATTGACCCAGTTGACGGAGGAAACCAGCGACACTCTGCATGTATAGTATTTTATGAGATTTTTAAGTTTTTGCAGAAACAGAATGAAATCTCAACTGTTTTATTTGCATCAGTGACACTTTAAGGTTAAATACAATACTTCATAAAATGTAAAATAGTTTAGACAACTCACCTTTCTTCTGTCTGTTACAGATTATATTCCATTCTAAAAGGGGGAAGAAGAAAAAAATTACCAACTGGTCTCCATTGTAACTTAAAACCAGTGTGCAGCTGAAGCTCCTACCTCTATTGTGATAGTTCAAAGCCTCCACTAGATGGCGACAGCTGAGCAGGAGGTCCCCGTTGGCCTGCTGTGCCTCAGCCTCAGAAGCAGGAACAGGAGTTTCCTCCTGGAGCTGAACTGTGAGAGCTGCGTCATGCTGTAGGTCCGCTGGGTGTTTGCTCTCTGTGTCCACTAGAGGGCTAGCAGCAGGGTGAAGGAGGGGCCCCTCTGTGATTGGCTTAGCTTCACTAATAAAACTCAGACCCCACTGGTTCTGCAGCAGGTCCCCGATGGCGGGCCGCTCCTCCTCCAGCGTTCCGCTTGTTGCTCCGGCCTTCACCTTGGAGGCGTAGCTCACGGCTGGCTGCAGCTTGGCAGGACTGTCCTGCACCGGGAAAGCGGGTGGAGGCTTGAGCAGCGACAGGCTGTCCTCCACCCACTTCTCCTTCTGATTAGCCTTTAGTGGGCGCTCGCCGGCTCGCAGCGCCCCCTTCTGGCTCTCCCTCCGGACGGAGCGGCCCTTGTGAGGTTGGTTCTTGCGCTCCTTCTCCCTGCGGAAGCTCGGGCCGTGGGCGTAGCTTGGGCCGTTGGACTCAGCCTGGGGGGACCGTTGTCGTGGAGACTGGGCGTTTCCAGAGATGCAGCCGCCTCCTCCTCCTCCACAGTTTCCCGAACCAGGAGACAGGCGGCGGTTACGGATCTGGGGCTCGGACTTGGTCGCCGACACGAGGACTGCTTGGTCACACAGGGTTTCGGACTCACACACAGTGTTGCTTGCTTCCCATGTACCTGGAAGGAAAATGTAGACAAGTCAGTGAAAACATCGTTCTGCATTAGGGTTGAAACGATTAATTCAATTAATCAGATTGAATTAATTCAATTAATTCAATCTGATTAATTGAATTAATCAGATTAATTCAATTAATTGTGATTAACAACTTTTGAAATCAACTAATTTAGTAATGGATTAGGTGGCATACACAGACTTAATAAAGGCCTTTTGCTAAAACAACCATAAGTAATTAAGCCAAAACTGTACAAAAAATGTACATTTTGTATTTTATACGAAAAGCCTTTGTTCTTATATTCTGCCCAGAACTTCTGAAGTGGCAGTTTTAGCTTCAACTGGTTCAAATTCTGTAAAAAAAACACACAAAAAACTAATGGTAATTAAATTAAATCTAGTAAAACATGTTTAATAGTTGCTTCTTTTTTCCCCCCCAGAATTTGAACCAACTGAAACTTTAATTATAGAACTTGTTGCTGTCCAATCATTAGGATACAATGTTTTTAGCTCCAGATTCATCCTTGGCTGCAGACCGACTGAAGGAACGCTTTTGTTTCCTTTTAGACAACAGGTTTATTTTATTGTAAAAAGTACCAAAGTTGAATTAATTGAATCTTTTAATGCGTTTCTAATGTGTAAGACTTCAGTGGTTAAATGAAAAATCCAAACAATAAGATTTGTCAACAAACTATTTGAAGTTTTCTTTTAAACTGGTTTGGTCCAAGATCAGAATCAACTTTTTTTTCTTCTTTTTAACACATTTATTTCCCACGTCAACACTTAACATTTCCACCATTCTGGGTCTACAGACGCATCAACCAACAGCAGGTTCTGTGCTTTCATTTACTTTACATGGAGTTTAAAGGATGATCCTGTAGCTCCTTTGTTTTCTGTTGGACCAAGAGAAAATAATTACTATGCATTATAGTCCCAAGGAGAAAACAAACTTAAGCCCTGAAACAAGGATCAAACTGAGCTGTTTGATCCTTGAACAAAAATAAAACAACAAAAATAAAAGGAAATAAAATGTTATTTTATTTTATTTAACTATTATTTATATTCAAAAAATAATGTATTTTCTGAATGCCCATTATTCATTAAAATACCCAATTAAAAGGAAAATAAAACTGATGGGTAAAGATTATTTACAAAATCAGTGATGAAATTGGGAATGAAGTGATGATGGGCAGCAAATTGATACACAGCCCATCTTTAGACTAGCACAAAAGTGCTAACTAAAAAAATAGATATTTTTATACAGAGTACTGGACATTTCATCACCGTCGCTGTTTTGTACCAGCTGAAACTACCCAGAAGCCACTAGGTATTAGAAACAACTTGGGTATCAGGACCCAAATGACATTTTCTAGAAAGTGCACAAGATCTTGAACACAAAGACAAATTTGTTCATCAGCTTTGAGCATTTTGGAATCTATCTCAGTTCATAGTTTACATACATGAATTTTTTTTTTTTTTAATTATATCTGAAAGTGGAGCCGATATTCACTAATTTGGTCGTTCGTTTCAATCCTCTTCACATTCGGTACACAGTAACAATTTAAAGTAATGATCTAGAAAATTCGATAAGCAAATGAGGCAAAGCATCTCCAACACGAAGCATCCACCCGCAGTTTGGATGGATGGAGAAAAGGGAATTGTTCAAAAGAATCAAGGACTTTTATGCACACAGTTCCCTGCAAAGACAACTAACTGGATGCATGTTTACAGGCGTGAACTGGAAATCGGAACAAAAATAAAAGCACACAGGTCTGAAATGGGGGACGCTAACAAGAAGAGGGGCCCATTTATTCGCTTGTGTAAACACAGACTGGGGTGGATAACACGTTTTCATGTGACTTTACTGTGGAAGTCCAGCTCAAAACTCAACAACAGCTCCCTGTTGTCTCTGCTTTCACCAAGTGCAGAAGGGAACAAATTGTACCGGATTGAAACTGTGTGAACAATCTGAAGGACAGTCAATTCATAAAATCCAGATGAGAAGTTAGAATGTTAATAGGGATGAAACATTTTTTTTAGGAAAAAAAAAATCAAAACTCCCATTCACATTTCATTATTAAACTCTAAAATTACTTCTAAATGAATTGAAACTTTATACAAAACAATATTATGCTGCAAAGTGGGTCACAGTCTCCATCTTGATCAGGAATGGAAAAAGATGAATCACAGGATAAATGCGTCTACTGGAAAAAGTTGTTTCATTTCTTTTTTTTTTATATAATTTTTTTTATTGCCCAGCAGCCAGCTTCGACCCACATGACTCAAACGGATGCTGACGTAATGATTGGCTATTTTCGACGGCAAATCACGCGAAACGTAAATACATATTACCAAAGCTGATGAATGAGTGGAGAGGTGGGACACGGTGGCTACGACCACACTGAACGACCCCCCACCGTTTACACAAGCCCACCGACACGGTTTAACGCGTCGCAGCAGAAATTTCGGGAAGCTAGCTGGTTTCTAAGAACAGCAGCCTCGACATGCCGCCTTTAGGAGACCAGTTTCGACACACACCGCCACGTTGAGAGCTATTAGCTTAAATAGGACAGGCAGCACTACTAGCTAGCACCGGCGTTAGCAAACTAGTTAGTAGCGCCCAAGTGCTGCGAACTAAACTCGACGGACCACCTCGTGTTGTTAAATTAAAAAAAATATATATATATAGTTTAATAGTGATAAGTCATACAGTCGGGGTTATAACTTAAATACTGAACACCCTTTAAGAGTTAACAGCTAATAGCCGCGCAAAGCGAAGTCAAAGTTTCGTAACCCCCCTCCGCCAGCCTCCATTCAAAGCGGTGACCAGGCTGCCTTCGGTATCGCTAGCCGAGATGCTAATGCCGCGGCGAGACAACTTGCAAAGCTCGGGAAGTTAACAAACGCCAGCAAGCGGGAACCACACGGCCGCTCAGACTCACCGGTTTTGATATGCATGTCTTTTCCCCTTCACGTATCGCTGAAGTCAACCCGTTAAGCAACTTTTGTTTACAAGGTTGATTGTAACGACGGCTCGGCTCGCCTGAGTGTAAACCACCGCCCGGAAAACGACAGGGGATATGTAAACTGTGAGCGGAAGTCCCTGCAAATAAAGCGGTCCGGCGGGAAACTTGGAGGGAAATTTTGAAATTTTCAAACTGAAAAAAAAAAAAAAAAACGCCACCATGTGTGACGAACACGTGGTGCTGCTGTTTATAGATTTAGTGTAAATGGAGCCAATATATTAGATTTACTGTAATAAATAAAACCCCAATTACTCTTGATGTGTACATTTCTTCATTAAACTACTTCTAACAAACTTGCCAGCTTTTGAGATGAGCTTGGAGTGAGTCATGGGTTGTGTTCAGAGTCACTATTTTTAAAGTAGCATGCTATGAATTAATATTTAAGAAACAAGCAGAAGTTAAATTTTGATGTTAATACTTTGTCGTGAAAATAGCTGCTATAAAGTCAGTGCTTTTTGATAATGTGGTTGTCTGGTGATGTGACAGGAGTGGCCTCTGCAAATGTTTGCAACATTCCAAGAGGATGCAGGGAGAATTCTCCAACTACCTGCATGTCTACAAAACCACATACAGCACTGTGGAAAAAGTGTTTCGCTTTCAGTGCCGACACTTTCCTTATCTGTAGTGAGATTTATCTGGACAGGATGAGAAAGAGAGGTCTGACCACTGATCCAAACAAAATCCCAGTGAGCAAAGTTTCTTTCAACCATAAGTAAAAACAGCTAATGACTTTAAATCTTTTATTCTCTTGGTACCAAACCCCTTTTGAAGAGTTTGGTACCCTTCAAATTCTCCAGATTTCAAAGAAAGTGCCAAACAGAACTTGCTCTTTATTTCTACAGGTATCACCAAACAGTGATATATTTTTAAGTAGTGTAGTTCTGAATTACACCCCACCTTATAATGGGATCCTGCACCTTTTCAACACAGATCTCCTCAGCAGACCAGATGGACAAAGACGAAGAAGGAAAGTGGCTAAACACTGATGGAGGATACAGTCTTCAGACAATAGGATATGGAATAAAGTTCCACACTCTATCAAAATTTCACACTCATTCAGACCTGAAAAATACAGTTTTATATGCTGCGTTTCATCTTGTGCCTCTTGAGGTCCGAGGCACGGCTGTAGATCTTCTGTACTGACGCCTCACCGCGTGCGTCTGCCTGTGCCTCAGTCGCTCCAAGACGCTGCCGAAGCTCTCGCCGCACTTCTGCCACTTGTACTTCCCCGCCTTCTTTGCATGGAGTCTCCTCCACGACCATCACCTACGTGGTTAAGTCCAGCAGAGGGTTGCGGGTCTGGCGGTCAAAACGCCATCTGGTTGAAGCGTTCGCCACACTGGGAACAGAGGAAGGGACGCTCTCCGGTGTGGATGCGTCGATGCCTCGTCAGATCCCAGGAGTTTTTAAAGGCCTTGCTGTGTTCCTCACAGCTGTACGGCGGCTCGCTCGTGAGGGTGCGCTGGTGACGAGTCACATCCGAGGCCAGCACGCCTGTTGTGAATGGGGAAGGGCTGTGGGAATTTAGGGCATGGGGGCTGGAGTCTTCTTTGCCGTCACCTAGAGTTTGTTGTTCTGCTCTGGGTGACTGTGCTGGATGTTCTGCAGGAGGAAAAACGGCCACTCGGAGCGGGCGAAGACCTGGGTGGACATCTCAACTGGTCCACCTGTGCAGAGCACACAACAATTTTAGCTTGTCATTAGATTTTTGTAAATAGTACTTTAACAATTACACAAAAACTATTTGCAAAAACTATAACAAAACTAGCTTTTTGCCAATAAGAGAAGTTTTGTGTCCGGTTTTCTATAATATTTTACCACAAATACTGTTTCACAAATACCAGCTTCGGTTTTGGAGCGATACTGTGTTGCTTTAAATTGCCATCAAAATGATCAAGTGCAAAATAATTCTTCATAAAGACATTTTTTTCAGGCTGCACCAAGTGAAGTTTTATGGCCAACTGCAGATCTTTAAAAATGTCTGACTTGCCAATTCCAATACCCATTTTGGCTGATACCAATTAAATTTTTTTTTTTTTTTTTGTCTGAAAAGCCACTAAATATATCAACAAAATCTAAGTTGCCAACAGTGGGGTGGGTCTGCTTGTCCCCTTTTATTCTTTCACAGCAAGGTAAAAGAGGTATGAGGGTTTCGGCCATTCTCTGATCTCCCAAAATTAAGGAAATCAAAGCCGATTTATTTGTGCACCCCTTTATTTTTACCCCTTTATCTTATAAAGTTCTAAGAAAAAGACAAAATGTTTAATCTGAAAGCTCATCTTGTTACAAACCTGCAGCCTTGGTACTTACTTAAAGGGTCAACAATAAAGAGGTATAAAATAATAAGGCATTTCATTTTATCCATAAGCATAGTTATTCCATAATTTCTGTCCAATATGCGATGCATGAAAGCAATAATCAGATATAGTTTGTGTAAAATCTACATCATATCTGATAGCTTTAACTTTCTGTGTGAATCTTGTTTACCTGGAACCCGGAGCGACTGGAGGCTTTAGTGGTGCTGCAGGAGAGTCCTCAGCTCATCAGGATCACTTCAGCATGGAGGGCCCAGATGTCCCCCAGGAAACAGACTGCTTGGCAGAGACGGAAACGTTTGCAATTAGAACAAGCGTTGGTGAAGATCAGCTGATTTTTGTCAGCTGACATCCCTTAAAAACAAAGATATTTGAATTTTCCCACAAACGTCTCTGAAAATTCTGCTGTGTACTTTTGTAATATATACATCTACAGAACACTGAATGAGACAAAAGCCAGTAAAGTTAAAACTACACGTGCAGCAGTCATTTAAGTGTTTAATGTATTTTAGAAAAAAATATGCACTATAATGTGCCTTTTATATCAACTGGTTAACCGAATATCAGCCTAAATAACTAAATGTTAGCTGTGGCTACAAGCTAATTATCGCTCAAGAAGAGCAAATACTTTACAGACCCGTGTTTTTTTCCTCTGGCAGTTTTCCATTACGATACGTTTGCACCCTTTACAAAAGTCACTGACAAATTGCAGTAGCTTAGCATCCCATTTCAAAACAACTTTCCCTGAACTGGAAACGTCAAGTTCTTTAGTTTCAAAGTAAAACCCCCCACTGTGCTTAAGCTGCACTTACCGCCACCTACCGGACAAAGTGTGGATGTTACCGACAGCCAGAGAGAACTTACCCATACGAATTTATACCTATATATATATCTGCACACTATTTAAACAATTAAACATCCCCGTAATTAAAAAAAAAAAAGTGTTGCTGTTTAATACGTTTCTATGCGTTCCGATACATTAAATTAAGAACTTTATTCTCCTCTTAGAACTGAAGTCTGTAGCAAAGACAATTATACACCTTAAAATTGAGGCAAGTACCAGTTTGTTGAGTATTTTATACACATATTTTTTTAAGCTCCCCCCCCCAAATAAATTAAAAAAAAAAAAAAAAAAAAAAGTTTGAAAAATTATAAAAGTCCAGGCTGGTAGCAAGCTAGTAAACTTAATAACCATTATTCATTTCAGGGCAAAGCTATTTAGCTTAGCATGTCTGTTAAGTACAGATTAGCTCCCAGAGCAGACAACCCAACTAATTAACCAATATAATATTTATGTTATGTAATAACAATATATTTGAAGAGTCTGGTCCCCACTATATTAATGACATTAAAATAAGAGTAAATGATTGTTATAAATTATAATACGTTTTGGTAATAGAAGAATTATTAGAAATGCTTGCATAAACACCAATTGTGTGGGACAGAAACTCGAACTGAAACGAGTTTTAGTTAGTTGGAAGAACATTTTATTTGTTCATGAATTGTCTGTGTGCAAATTGCCAAGAGTTTGCTTAGAGTTTCCTCTGCATCCACATAGTTTTCAATAAATAAAATATTTTTGCGCTCGCGTCATCATTGGTCCCAACACCAGTTCCACATAGCGTCAAAAATCACACATTTTCTGAAAGTTATCTGTTCTTTCCGGGTAAAAAGACACAAAATTAGAGATTATATAACATTTACAGTGATACCAGAAGCATCTTAAGTCATTTGCAGACACGCTTGCTGAGTCTCGAGGATAAAAGTCAGTCGAGATGTTTTCAGGTTCTCAGCAAAAACTAGAAAAACCCAAAAAACTTCAAACTATCATCTGCCAGAAACGACGGGGAATCCATCCGATTAGTTATTGAAGAGCTTCTTGCTGAAGTCTGCGTCCGTGAAACGTGAGGATCTTTGGACAGAGCCGAGGAAAACCGCTGCATGGTTACATTCAGTTAAAGCTGGGTTGGCCTTCTCACAGCAGGGTCTGAGCAGCACTTCATGAGCAGCCAGTCAAAGTGTGGGTCCTGTAACAAAGAATATTAGGTGGCACTGATTCACAAAAGAATCGCAAAAGAACCATTTGGAGAAAATACAAAGGTGGAGTAAATCGACTGATCTTCACATGTTTCTAAATTACACAAAACAGCACAGACTAAGTATTTATTGAATAAAGATAAAACTGAAATACAAAAACTATATGTGGAATAACTATGTGCACCCTTGCAGCTTCAACTGGACTTAAGAGGCAAGACAGCTGTAAAATAAATAAACTACTTTTATTGTAAATTGGCATCAAACAAGCCGTGACAACCTTCCATTTTGGCTTTAAGGTTTTGGAATGCGTCGTGTATTATTTTCTATATACTTCCAATAACATTTTATGGCTTTTTAATAGCACGACAAAACCTACATTTTTTATCACGCTGATACGTAAAATCCTAAAAATCGTCGGCGGACGTTTCATTGACGTCACCTCAGAGCCGTGATTCGCTGCCCGTGAGCAATGGCCGACAGACACGCTACACGAATAATGGACACAAGTTAAGGGATATAAATGCTTCCAAAGCAAAACTATACCACAAACTTTCATAGCAGAGAGAAACTAAAAAAGTGACTTTGTACTATCTGTCTCCTTGCGTCACATTACCTTCTATTCAGTGTCGTCACTTCCGCCCTGTTAGCTAGAAACTTCTGCTCCCTCCTCCTTACCTTTTTACGGGACGACGAAATATACGAAGAGAAACAAAGCGATGTCAAAAAGCAGAAACACCCACAAATCCACCCAGTAGGAGTGCTTCGGTAAGTTAACGGGGCCTCCATTAGAGTGAAACATTTTATCCTCTCCTGAGGAAGTCACGGGAGTCGCACCGGGTCCCATCTTTCCAACGGCTGCGGCTGGGCGTTACCCGGAAGAGGAGAACGATAATCCTTCCTTCAAAATAAAAGCACTTTTGACAAATAGTGATTTTTATACTTCTGTCACGTTCGATTTAAATAAATAAAATAAAATACATTTTCAACTTGATTTCGCCTGATCACTACTTCAGCAATCTGGGCAAAAGACTACTTTTGTCTTTCCCTTAACAGTGTCCTTATATTGTGGAAGGTGCTTTACCATCAAAACTGGTTTAGCTTTGTAAAACTCAATTGTATTTTAGATTTTTTGAACTGTGGCTACAAGTCTACTATTTTTACAGACTTGAATCTATGTACTGTTAATTCTTAATTTTAAGAATTTTAAAAATTTTGGGGGCGGGGGGGGAAAAAAGTGCCCAAACAGCCAACCAGATTATAAGAAGCTGCAAAAAGCTACAGCAGGTGCAAATTGTCAAGGAACATTTAATCCAGCATTAGTGGGTATTAGTGGGCGAGTATATTTGAGGCTTTCTGTCCTCTCCGATGATCATGAAAGAAAGATCATTTATGTGGAAATGAGATTCTTGTTTTAGAAAAAGCAGTGTTTGCATTTAGCTGCCCTGGTAAATGTCATTTCAACGCAGGACAATCTCAACTGAACAAAAGCTCAAAAACAAATTGCTTGAGTGACACCAAATACCATTTATTAGGGCTTTACAAAGACTACAAAATCCTCCAGATGACTTAAATCACTGTCTCTGTATATTTACATGATATGTTACATACAAATGTACAAAATATAAAACATTTAAGGACAAATGTTTCACCCGGAAAGAAACAAAAACTTTCTCTCAATCCAGAGTAAATGCTATGGTCTCCAACTGAGATGCAACTCGAAAGTGTAGGTGGGAAAAATTACCAGTTGGTTTTCAACACAATGGCGTGCACTGTTAATGGTGTCAAAGTGCTGTTATCCTGGGAACTAACGGCCTATAACAGGAGTGTACATAGGTTTTGATACATGGGTGTAGGTCTCGGTATAGAGCAACCTGTAAACACTGTATTTATCACCCTTGGCATGCAACTACACCACCTGGTTAGCAACCATCGAAGGCTGGGCTGCAGAGACATGTGAAGACGAGTACAGGTAGGATTGTAGAGGTTTGTCCTGAGGTTGTGACAACAAGACTTCTTGGTCTCTGGTGGGCCTCTGACTGACCAGTAGCACCTGTTAGATGTCGTGTACAGTACAGCGTCGGCTCAACTTCAGCGCCTCAGACAGCTCGCAAGCCTATGGTGGTGGTAAGTTAGGGTTAAAATCACCAGAGAGGAAGTGGTTTTTAAAAAAGTAGCTCAGGATTTTGTAAGAGAAGATCTGCACTATAATCTTACCTGCAGTAGATGACTTTGTTTGGTATCGTCATTTAGCATAAATCCAGGTTAGTCGTTTCTAAAAGCTGAAGCTAGCAATTAGTCCAAAACCAAAGTGGACCTCTACTATCTTAACTGAAATCTCAAAAAACATAACGGTTTGAACAAAAGTTGCATTTTGAGCCTTGAAGCCATTGCCATGTAGGCAGTAGGTGGTTATTTACCCAGAGGGTTCTCCCTATTTGCAAGGGAAGTGGAAGTTGGAGGCAGTGTGCCACCAATAATCTTCCAGTGTGAAACAAACACCGAGTACGGAATATAAGAAGTGTTTCCACTGAAGGCATTTACAGACCCTACAAGAACCGAGAAATTTGTTTACATGAGGTGGCAAGAACCAGCATTTCCGATTTTCTCCATTAACCATGGCCGCTTCAAGCTACTGACCAACCATGCAGTACTTGATGAAGGGAAAGTTGATGTGTTGAGAACAAACTCAAAGAACTCCCAAGAGTTAAAATAATGGTGAAATTGTTTGGCTTTTGTGGGGTATGTGTCAAAGTAGCTGTTTCATATAAAAGTAAATCATATTTCCCTTGGGTACTTCTAGGTAAATCACCTTCCAGTGCAAATATGATAATGGCTTGAAGCTTCATAAAAGGCCACGGGGTCAGTCCGTACTCCCGTTCCATTTTGTTCCAACATTGTCACTTTGAATGAAAATCTATGGTGGTAAAATGTGGTTGTCAAATTAGGATATAAATTGGCACACTTTTGGTATCTTGAGGTGAGAAACAAATGAACTGAAAATGTACAAAATGACCAGCAGTCTTAGCATAAACCACAATGACGTTTCTTGAGTTGCTTTGAGGCGATGAAAGTCTGCTTTGGTATTCGCTCCTCTCAAACTGGCTGTTAACTAATCTGGATTTTTTACTAAATGATGACAATAGCTACCTAGGATATTGACTGCCTACAATGTATTTTTTAACAAAACCTCACTTAAAAAATCCTGAGCCATCCATTTGAGGAACAACAGGCATTCCTAAAGACAGGGAGGATCCAGAGTATTTCATGGTAGAGTAAGGAGCATTGGACAGGTGCCTACATGTTTTGTTTTTTTTCAGTTTAGTTAGTTCAAACGGTATTTCTGTACAGTTAATGCCTCCTGCATAGGCAAAACATCAAATCACCACAAGACACACACCTGTTTCTGACAGCGGGTTGAGTTTTTGCATCTTTTTCTTCTCCGTTTTCCATACGTACAACAATATCTTCAGCGGGTTTTGCATTTCGTAACACTGACAGGCCAGAATGGATCTTTGATTCACTATGCAAGAATCCTAGAAGTATTTACAGCCCTCCCCGACCCTTAAACGTGTGCAAAATTGACCCACTTAAACAAAGAAAGAACAATCAAAATTCTAAATGGCTTCTTCCGTCCAGTACACGCATACACACAGGTAAAGTTCTCTTCTCAGTGCACCCTCCCACCCCACCCCCAATCCCATTTTTTTTTTTTAAAAAAAGCTTCAAAACATGCTCATCAGGCTTAATAAAAAGAAACAAAAAACTAAACAGTTTGGTTGTGCTCCTGGTAATTCAAGTGAGCCCAGCTCAACTGGGCGCAAAACAACAACTAAAAAAATACCCAACCCCCCCTTTTTTGTGTTTCTTTATACAATATTGGTCTGTTTTTTGAACTGAAATACAGCGTTACGTCTTTTAACTTCTTACTGTCAGAAAGAAGCAAGGATGCCTCACAAGAAGAAGATGGGACCGCAAGCAGTAATGCCTACATCTCATACGAGACACGGCATCTTTGACACCGACGGAACCGGGTTAGCATGATCCTGCAGTGAAACGCACCCCTCTTTCAACAACAGCCAGAGAAAGTGAAGGAACGTTTAAGGCAGTTAGAAAGCACCAACATTATTGTTCCCTGTTACGGCTCTCGGCTGATCCACTTAAACTGTAAAAGACAACGTCTTCGACTGGTTTTTGGACACCTCCAGGACAAAGACAGATGCAGGGTATTGAACAGGTGAAAGTTTGGGGTATGTGGGTTTGGACTATTCGGTATTTGGATCACGTCTAACCCTGGAGAACTTCTACAACCATGGTGGACTTTTGCTTTTTGATCGCAAGTCTGTACGGTGTGAACATTTGGCAGTCGGATCAAAGGGGAATCATTGGCACTTTTTCATGTTGCCTTCACAGTAACAGGACGACTGGGCGACACACGGATCTCACTCTTTCATTGTGCTTGGTGTTGGCATTTGGAACAGCTTGGCAGTGGCTGACCCTGATAAGGTTCGGGCCAGGGAGCCCAGCACCACGAGGCTTAAGCAAATGTCCGCCAATTTGTTCAGAGCTGACCCAAGTTATACGTGGGAAAAGGGGCTGCTTAGGGTCCACCACTGGCTTGGAGGCCCCATGAGCTCCCCAAATTTAGCACGGCAGGTTCAAAATGTGCTAGGTGTAAATGCAGATCGTTTTAGTGGTTCAAAAAACAGATTTATCAAAAAACATGTAAGAAATGTTAAAAATTTTAGATGGGAGAGGTTGGCCTTGCACCTGACCCAAGTCTGGACAGTCGCTTACTTTAGCCTCATGAAAACCTAACCAGTTTATCCAAAGTAAAAGCACCAAAAGTGTTTCGCACCACACGTTAAATATTAACTGCTTATCACGAGGCATGATGCTGGTTACTGGTGCCACGTTTATAAAAAGTTTTGGTCTTTTTAAAAACCGCAAGAATTTTCCAATCGTGGTTTAAAGTCCGAAGTTGCAATCTCACCCCATGGAACATTAAATAATGCAATGCTGCTACTGCCCCCAGCTGGACAAAAGTAGGCAAATACAACTTTCCCTGGCTTTGTTTTTTTTTTTTAATAATAATAATTTGGCTGTTCTGGAAAACTAATGGATGGCCACCTATCACTTTTATTAAGATAATGCAGTTTTAGAACTACAGTTGGCAAGATATGAATGGTAAGCTGCTTAGAGGTTCCAATTAACTTACTAATCTCTAGTTAGACTGCAAGCTCAATTCTGTATAAACAAATCTTCTGTAAGGTAACCGAACATGATCAAAGGATGACATTATAGACGCGACATTAGTCCTGCTGTGGCGGCTTATGAGCTTAATAGAAAACAAATTCTGCCTGAGTCGGCTCTGGGTCTTTAATAAATAATCGTAATAATATATAACATCTAATGCAGACAACTTCCGATCCTATTTGAACTGCAAGAGCTCAAAGTTGTCCTACATCAGCCCAAACTGCTAACAGTTTCCACCAGTTGTTGTGCAAAGTGTCAGACTTGGCCACGAGAAGACATTAAAAACTACACCTGCTCCGCTTTTCACCCCCTGCTGTTAAAGCTGATGTCCATTAAGACAATAAAGACAGAGCACCCTGCTCAAGGACACTCCGGCATTCTCGATGATGTTCAAAGAAGGGACTTGAACCGATAAAAGGTTCTGATCCGAGGGGATTTCCTCCCTGCTGCCTCTGTGTGTACATATATGTGTGTGTCTGTAAGAAGCACCTCTGTAAACAAGGAAAGACGTAACAGAACCAGCCATACCAATGTAAACATCTGTAGATATAACTGGGTAAAAAAAATAAAATAAAACAATTAAAAAAAACAATATCCAGTTTTGTTGTTCTGTGACGCTCTGAAAGGAAACCGAAGGAAAAGTGTCTCATTGTTGAGAACACTTTTGGAAAAAACCAGCCAGAGCTACGGGTATTTCTCATCACAAACACGCGGACATTTTTATAAAAATGTCACAAAAATGAACAGGACAGTACGGTTTTTTGGACGTAATGTAGACAGTCTCCAACCTGTGGTTTGGTTCGACATTGTAACCACTAAGGACCAAGTTGGTAAAGCCTCTGACAGCATAAAACATTCGGATTTCATATTGCACCATTAAAATATAGGCATTTTCTTTCAATTTGAGGGTATATTTTGACTATTAAACCTTTTCATATATTATATATCTGTAATGCAGGTCCTGTGGTGGACCAACAGTTTGACCAGGTTGCACCCCCATGCAGCAGGACTGGATAATGATGGATAAATCCATATCGCGTTGGGGGGGTGATTAGGAGGGGTGCTCTTTGGGGTTCCAAGGTTTTGCCCACCACTTCAGAGGTTTCAAGCAAGCTGGTTCTTGGACTCATAGGGCCGACTCCAAGGAGGAGTCCAGCTGGTCGTCATGGTGACTGGTGCTATCGCTGTCGCAGCTCTGGGTGCTGGAGTAGTTAGCTGCTTCCTGCAGCCGTAGCAGCATGTTCATCTGTAGAATACAAAACATGAACAAATAGAAGTGTTTGTTAAAACCTAGGACGTGGTTTGGGTGAAGGTTGGGAGAGTTGACAAAATACAAAGAGAGAGAAGACGACTGCAGGAAGTAGTTGGAGGATCATGGCACGTTAAATGTTGGGGTTGGTGGGAAACCTTTGAGAATTCACATCAGAATATTAACTTCACCAGGTTTTCTCAGTTGAATCCTCTACATTTAGTCAATACAAATAGAAGGCACAATCACTTTTCTTACACGTTGATGTTTAACTGTATCTGATGAAAAGGCCCTTTGATTATGAAAATTGCATTTACCAATATTTTGGATTGTTGCTTTTTTTTTTTTTTTTTTTTATACTTATTTTTTATTGAACATTTTTGAACACATGTACAGTGAAGAGGCATCATTACATTCAACTT
>CAEGAD010003075.1:0-12771 GCA_903067055.1 Poeciliopsis paucimaculata | reverse complement strand
GGTTTTCAATCAGTTTTTTGCACCAAAGACTTAATAATAATGAACACATTTTATTATTATAAAACACGGCAAACTAACGGTGGTAGAGGGCCGCACTGATAACTCGGGGAATCTCATCTGTCCGTGTATCAATCAACTCCAAACCATTTCTTTGTTCTGTCACAATTATCAATTTATTGCATTTTGATTATCAGGCTCCAAACTTTGCAAGGACTGACCGCCCCGCTCACCGCTTCCTCACACAGCCAGCAGGATAGTGATCTTCCCATTCAGACTTAGTAACAGCCACTCCCACATCCACACACCCACCACCCTGTCAAAGCTGTGTGCTGCTGTCATATCAATAATTACTTATTTCATTCATATGGCTCTTATGGAGCCTCAGTGAAAACGTGTTTATTATTATTAACTGTTTGGTGCAAAACACTGATTGAAAATCGATGTATTTACTGCATGTTTAAGATGGAACGGCACTGAAAGCAGCCTTTTAAACTATTTAGAATATGAACACAACAGAGACACAATCAAAACTGACAGATGACTAATTATCCCGCGATAGATATTTCACAGAGATATTAACATTCATGGAAAAACCTCATATAACCTTATATTAAGCAGAAAGTACGGCCGCCACCGTAAGAAAGGCTTACAGTATTCAATTATAACTCATCAGTACAGGATTGCAAGGGAACGCAAAAGAAAAAAATTCCCCATGTCCCCTAGGGGGCTCCGTAAGGTTATAAACTAAATAGCTTGAAGATAAATATTTAACTTTGAATGTCCAAACTAAATATTTAGCTCCCTAACTTAATGTTTTTTTTGAGACTGTGACATTTCTAAATCAACAAAATGGTGAAAATATGACTTTAAAAAAGAACCACTATTTCATTATTGTTGTTCATTTTTGACTGTGTGACTTTACAAACTGCAGATCATAATGATCAACCAGACCTCTTCATATTACTCAGATACCTGTTTAATTTGAACATCTATGGAAATAGAAAGGTCATCCCTCTGTCGGATAGCGCCTCCTGCTGGTCACCCCTATATTTTTACTGACAGCTTCCAAACCAGCTCAGTGTTCTGTTGTTAGATCTGGAGCTCTGGCCCATCAAGAAGGATCTAGCCCAGCATGTTGGAGAAAACATGCTGTTCACAGAGTGACTAGCAGGAAGGAAAGTTTGGTGGAAGGACAAAGCAGACAACTACTGGAATACCCAGAGCATTGGTAACACCAGGACCGGAGAGCATGCTAAACCTGTTAAATAATCTCACTAGCGTGTCCTGCCACCTAATGGCAGACAGAGAGACCTTCTTCTGGGCTGACATGGTGAGCTGCCGGTTCTGGTTCTGGTGCTGAAGGTCCAGATGGGGAGCTCACCGGGCTCGGCGGACATGCAGCCGCTCGCAGTGATCCTCCCGTCTGCAGATCCGAGCCAAACACGGCGCCTCGCTGTCGGCTTCCCACTGCAGCAGCTGGAACGTCTCCTCCAGAACCGGTTCTGCTCACAGAACGGGTCACCAGAGAGTGAGGGCACAAAAGCAGAACTCAAACCGGGCCAGGTCAGCCGGGCCGGTCTCACCTAGAGGGCAGTCGTCCGGGCAGAGCAGCAGGATGTGCTCCAGGTCCGAGGAGATGCTGAAGGCAGCTCTGTAGGAAGATCAGGAAGGTTCTGGTGACCCAGGACCACTCAGAGTCCAGTTCTGGTTCTGGTTCTGGTTCTGCCTACCTGAGGATCTGATCCAGGCTGTCTTCAGCCACTCTGGGCTCAGACACGAACAGATGCAGGTACAGAGAGTTCAGCGGCTGCAGAGAAGAAACAGGCAGAACATTATGACCACCTGAACCGGTCCTGACCCGGTTCTCACTAATGAAATGAAAGTAGTGACACGTGTCCTGACTGCACAGTATTACCCACAGTGCATCTGGAGGCGGGCCAGTGTGAGCGCAGGAAGGCCTCCCAGGCGTCCTGGCCGTCCACGGCGGCGGCGGGGGGGGGCAGGTCGCTGAAGGAGGCGTGAGCCACGATGTCGCCTGAACGGCCGCCCACCGTCAGGGAAAGGTTGGACTTCTCCCTGCAGGGACACAAATCATTTAATTCGGTTTTTAATAATAAACAAAATGCATTTTGAGTGAATGTTTGATGTTTTGTAGGATCTGCAGCTGAAAATGGTTTGAACATCAACATGTGAAACGCTCAGGCCTTTCTGCTGCACTGAACATTAACATACAGCTGATCTGGAGTTTAATATTGATTAATAAGTGGATAGTTGAAGCTGTTTCAGAAAAGATTCATATCCAGAATGTAAAGCTGCCACCAGAGCAGTTCTGGTAGAACAGATTTACAAAGTTTTCATCTTTCATGCTAAATGTTTTTATGTTGTGCAGTTTTGGTTTAATTACTACTCTGAATGTGTTATTCTTTCAGCAAATTGCCTTTAGAGTCTGTAAACTCCAGTTAATGACTGAGCAATCACTACATTCGTTGATGATTGTTTAATTGATTGATTAATCACAACTAATTTGAATAGTGATTTAAAGTCCAACTTTAAAGCATTAAAATGTAAACTTATGGGTGAGTTGGACATATGAAGTTATTTCATGGTGACGCTGAACAGGAACCATGAAATAATTAAATATACATTTCATTACATTTCTGCCTTAGCTATGATAAGTTTGCATTTAATGACTTACAGATACTTTATTAAACATTTATTTATTTTACGCTACATTTAATTCATAATTTAATTATGTAATCAGTTATTTTGTCCCTTTTAACCTTCCGTACTTTTGTGGTGGGCGGATGGTTTTTCTGTGTGAGTGTGAGATCTGTTTCAGAGAGGATCTTTGTTGAGCACTTCTCTATTCTCAACTTAGTGATGCTCTTACTTTAGTCCCATCTTTAGTTGCTCTATCCACCTATTCAAGCAGTAATTGTCTAATTTGGCTGTTAAACCTTTGATTTTAGGAAGAAATGAGTCATTTAGATCATGTAAATAACAATAAAGAAAAAGAAAAGTAGTTTCATGTGATGACCTCTGATATAAACTATTTTCAGGCATTGTGCTGTAAGGATGGTGATTTGTTCTCACAGCAGATCATTGACATTGATCCTCCCGAAGACAGCCTGATCAGATGACCCAATCAGCTTCTGGATCCACCGAGCGTCCGCTGAACGGCTCCTTCTGACGGTCAGACTTTCCTCGGGGCTCCAGGTCGACCTCATCCTCTCCTGGGATTATTATGGAATGGAAACTCGCTGGCTTCTTCCTACCAAACCTCGGTTGGTCGTTTTTGATTCAACCTTTTTGACTTTAACTCGATAAACGGCTCTTTTCCGTCTCCTCATGAAGTTCAGTTGACTCCGTTGCTATAGCAACAGCACGCCGCCTGCAGCGAACACTCTCGCGGCACTTTGGAGCCGCACGGCATTGTGGGTGCTGTCATGGCGGCTGCCTGCTGGTGTTAGAAAAACGTCTCAGAGTGTGTCTTCTGGAAGCTGCTGCAGGTGGTGTTGGGTGGTGTTATTTTCTGTAATAGTTTGTCAGCTACGGTACCGGTTGGAGTCCACGGCAACATGGCGTCCACAGCGGCGGGAAAGCAGCGCATACCGAAGGTGGCGAAGGTAAGAAACCCCGAGGAAGATTAGCACCTAGCGGCTAATGCTAACTGCCGCTAAAGAAGGGGGCAGATTTAATAACAGGTGGATTTTATAACTATACACTATGATTGATTTTACTCATTAATATACTATTTGAGCTTTGTGGGGTTATTTAGGCTCAAATAATATTTTTTTCTTCTTTCTTCTATTAGTTTGTTTCAAAAATGCAAATGTTAGCTCCGGCTGGACTAAAGAGTTTTTTGTTGTTGTTTTTTTAACGTGGATTATATTTGATAAATATTAAATATTTGATTTGATAGCAATCGTAGATCGAATCACGCTACACTTTCATCAAATTCCTTAAAATACAAAACACCAGTTTTATCTCCCCTTCATTTTCAAAATGTTTAGAATTTTAGTTACTGGGATAAATCTGAACTTTATTGTTCTGGGATGCTTCTTGTTTCCAACGGCTTTAAATGAGCAAAGAGTCAATTCATCTATGTCTGCATAGATATTTCATAGAATACTAGTTGCAACAATTTTAAATTCTCCATTTTTTAGCGTTGGGACCATCTACGGTGGGGTAAAGCACCAAAACATCAGTAATTTGACCAGAAAAAAAGTTATTCTGCAAAGTTATGAAGGTTCTGTGGTTTTTTAAACGTCATTAACATCATTAGATGTAGGTATGCTTAAAAAAGACAGTTCAAACGTTGAGCTGGGTTATTCTTCATGCTTCTTTAAGTCAGTTTCTGTTCACTTTAGTTGAGAAGACATGAAAAAGTTTTTTCCTTTTTTCCCCCAAACGCCTTTAAAAGTGGAATAAAACTGAAGTATATGATTTTATATTAAATACAGATGTTTTAAAGAACTTCTATGAACAGCTCAGTCCAGGACTGATTTGTCTAAAATCAGTTAATTCCAGTATTTTTACTGTCCTTAAGTGCTACAGATTATTCCATCTTATTTGCTTTGTTTTAAATCGGGCTCTGAGAATAAGAGAAGTGCATCCACTACTTTATGTTTTTTGAAGTAGAGTCAGAGACATTTGGGGCTCAGGTGTTTGTGTTGTTTCAGGTGAAGAATAAAGCTCCTGCAGAGGTTCAGATCACCGCTGAGCAGCTGCTCAGAGAGGCCAAAGAGAGGGAGCTTGAGCTTCTGCCTCCTCCGCCCAAACAGAAGATCACTGATAAGGAGGAGCTCAATGACTACAAGCTGAAGAAAAGGAAGGTCAGCTCACTCACCAGACACACTTTAAACGGTTCAGACTTGTTTCTGCTGAAGGAAACCATGAAAGCTGCAGGTTCTGATTCTGTCAAACTTCCTCTGAAAGGGCTTTGAAGACAACATCAGGAAGAACCGGACCATCATCAGTAACTGGATTAAATATGCACAATGGGAGGAAAGCCTGAAGGAGATCCAGAGGTATTCATTACTGACCTCTGACCCCTGCTTTCATTTGCTTCATTTTTCCACATTAAAGTTTATGAGGAGAAGCTTGACCTCATTTCCTCCAGTCTGAACTGTTGAGTGAGTTTCTAAACGATGCATTCAAGTGCCGTCTGTTTTCAGAGCTCGGTCCATCTACGAGCGAGCTCTGGACGTCGATCACAGAAACATCACTCTGTGGCTGAAGTACGCAGAGATGGAGATGAAGAGCCGCCAGGTGAACCACGCCCGCAACATCTGGGACAGAGCCATCACCATCCTGCCCCGGGTCAACCAGTTCTGGTAGGACCAGGACTCCCAGTATACGGGCGTCCATATTGGACCAGTGAGCTATTTGGACCCGTTTTGCTGTCTAAGGCTGCTCCACTTTTGTTTATTATTAAAATATAATTCTAGATTTATTTTTATTGTTCAGTGTCTTAAATGAATTCAAATGATCAATAGTTTATATTTCCGCCTGTTTTTAAATGAGCTGATTGGTTAAACTGCTGTGCAGGTCAGCCAATCATGTTAGAGTATATGACATGTTTCCACATATACTGAAATTATTTCATGTGATGAATTCAGTTTTAATTGAT
The DNA here is from genome assembly GCA_903067055.1 of Poeciliopsis paucimaculata. Classification (NCBI taxonomy): domain Eukaryota; kingdom Metazoa; phylum Chordata; class Actinopteri; order Cyprinodontiformes; family Poeciliidae; genus Poeciliopsis; species Poeciliopsis paucimaculata. Next base: position 7,139 of record CAEGAD010003075.1, on the reverse strand, counting down.
TTGCACATCTATAACTTTTATTACAGTTTTAAACTATTTCATGTGTGAATATTGTTACGTACAAGTTGTTTATGTTGATAATTGTTTTAGACAGTTTAGCTGTTTCTCACAATAATGTGGCTCCAGAGTCTGACGCTGAGCCTCTGCTGCTCCTGCAGGTACAAATACACCTACATGGAGGAGATGCTGGGCAACGTGGCCGGCTGCAGGCAGGTGTTTGAGCGCTGGATGGAGTGGGAGCCGGAGGAGCAGGCCTGGCACTCCTACATCAACTTCGAGCTGCGCTATAAGGAAGTGGACAAAGCCCGGAGCATCTATGAGCGATATATCCTGATGTTTGGTTTGATGGTGTTTTAAATCTTCTCAGGAACATTTAGGCTGCTCAGAGTTTACGTTCAGGGCGATTTCCAGGATTTTCCATCTTGATTTGGTTGAATATTAATGTATCAATACTGCATGATCATTTTCACATCAGATTCTTTAGGTAAAGCAAATAGACGTGATTCAGAAACCAATCCTGAGCGCTTTCAGGTCGACAGCCATGGTTTCCTTGACTCCTGTGAACTCGTCATGGTCCACCCCGAGGTGAAGAACTGGATCAAGTACGCTCGCTTCGAGGAGAAGCACGGCTATGTGGCGCACAGCAGGAAGGTGTACGAGCGAGCCGTGGAGTTCTTCGGGGAGGAATACGTGGATGAGAATCTGTTTGTGGCCTTCGCCAGGTTCGAGGAGACCCAGAAGGAGGCGAGTTCTGACAGTGCCGTGACCTTTGGCAAGGTTACTGCTCCAGTGTTTTTCTGACTCTGTGTTTGGTCAACAGTTTGAGCGGGTCCGAGTCATCTACAAGTACGCCCTGGACAGGATCCCCAAGCATCAGGCGCAGGAGCTCTTCAAGAACTACACCATGTTTGAGAAGAAGTTCGGAGACCGCAGAGGAATCGAGGACGTCATCGTCAGCAAGAGAAGGTTCCAGTACGAAGAGGAGGTCAAGGTGGGTGAAGAGCCGCTGGAGGTCAGGGCCGACCGGCCGATCCAGACTGACTCACTCTTCTTCTGTGGTTAAATGCAGGCAAACCCACACAACTACGACGCGTGGTTCGACTACCTGCGCCTGGTGGAGAGCGACACAGACGCCGACACGGTGAGAGAGATCTACGAGAGAGCCATCGCCAACGTGCCGCCCATCCAGGAGAAGAGACACTGGAGGCGCTACGTCTACCTGTGGATCAACTACGCCTTGTACGAGGAGCTGGAGACCAAGGTGGGTTCGCCAACAGCTCAGAGCAGCCAGAACCAGCAGAACCGGGCCTAACCTGTTGATGTTTGGCAGGACCCTGAGAGGACGAGGCAGGTCTACCAGGCGTGTCTGGAGCTGATCCCTCATAAAAAGGTACCTGAACACCTGGAGCCGTCGCTCTGCTGCCACTCTCTGCTTCTGACGGTTCTGGTTCTGTTTCAGTTCACATTCGCAAAGATTTGGCTGCTCTTTGCCCAGTTTGAGATCCGACAGAAGAACCTGCCAGGAGCCAGAAAGATCATGGTGAGAGCCTGAGTTGAGCTGGTCTGACCTCCTGCTGGTCGGTGCTGCTGGTTCTGACCCGTTCTGTGCCTCCAGGGCACGGCCATCGGCAAATGTGCCAAGAACAAGCTGCTGAAGGGCTACATCGAGCTGGAGCTGCAGCTGCGAGAGTTCGACCGCTGCAGAAAGCTGTATGAGAAGTACCTGGAGTTCAGCCCGGAGAACTGCACCACCTGGATCAAGTTCGCCGAGCTGGAGGCCATCCTGGGCGACGTGGAGCGAGCCCGCGCCATCTTTGAGCTCGCCATCAGCCAGCCCAGACTGGACATGCCTGAGGTTTGGATCCCAGTTCTGGTTCTGATCAGCTCGGTCCGCGTTCTGCTCTCTTATCTGGTGCTTGGAATGCTGGAGACAAATTCTTATTTTATTTCAGTCATTTTGACCAAAAATATCATCAACACACAGGAGTCCAACTCCTCATATCTTTGTGTTAAAGAGAATCTCAGCAGATGACATAAAATCCCCACAGGAGAGACTCCTGTGGGTTGAGTGGATTTTTCTTCTTGTATCTGTTTCTGCTGTGAGTCTTCCTGCTGCTGGGGACGTTTCATCGGGTTTGTCTCCTCCCAGGTCCTCTGGAAGTCCTACATCGACTTTGAGATCGAGCAGGAGCAGTTTGAGAACACGAGGAACCTCTACAAGAGGCTGCTGCAGCGCACGCAGCACGTCAAGGTGAGGGCCGCCGCGTCGCTCGGATGAAAGTCGCACTGAGGTAGAGCAGCGACTGACCGCCTCGCGCTGCGCAGGTATGGATCAGTTACGCCAAGTTCGAGCTGTCGGTGGACGGACCCGACCGGCTGCAGCGCAGCCGCCAGACCTACGAAGACGCCAACAAGAGCATGAGGAGCTGCGAGGAGAAGGAGGAGCGACTGATGCTGCTCGAGTCCTGGAGGGACTTTGAGAGGGAGTTCGGCTCCGACGGCACCAGGGAGCGAGTCCGGAAGCTGCTGCCGGAGAAGGTGAAGAAGAGGAGGAAGCTGACAGCTGAGGATGGGGTAAGAACGGCACAGACCGGGAATGCTGGGAAATGGGCCGCTTGGTTCTGGAGCGTGAGGAGAGTCGGTCTCCAGAGCTGCAGGAACTTTATCCATCCCTCATCACTTTTCTCAGGTTAAAGAATAATTAATTACAGGAACAGAGTCCTATTCTAAAAAATAAATCATATTAGCAGAATAATGTTCATAAAATGACAAGAAAAGCTGTTTTAATGAGAAGAAAACTTTGGTAGTTTTCCAGATCTAAAAATATTTTCTTATTTCTCAACGTAAAACTTCACAAGATGCTGAACATTCCTTGATTTAACGCAGCGATAAGACCTGATTATTACTTTATTTTCCTTTTATTTCATTCTCATATTATTTCAACTTGTTTTTTTATTTTTGTATTTTCTGACCTTATTCCTGTAATTAAAACAATTTTTTTATTCTGTCATCTGTAGAAATACCAGCCTTAAAACCTGAACTGTTCCCTATAAATGTGACGAACTCAGATTGTTCCTTGAGTGATGCAGAGGAATCATGTTTCTACTGAAAAGCAGCTTCTTCTTCTGTGGTTATTAATGTTGATCTTTCTGCAGTCGGACGCCGGCTGGGAGGAATACTACGACTACATCTTCCCTGAGGACGCAGCCAACCAGCCCAACCTCAAGCTGCTCGCCATGGCCAAGATGTGGAAGAGGCAGCAGGCCAAGGATGACGAAGACGAGGAGGAGCATCCTGCAAACCCTCCAGAGGAGGAAGAGCAGGAGGAAGAGCGCTCTGAGGAACCAGCAGCAGCTCCTGACAAACCGCCGGAGGGCGAGGTCCAGGTGGAGAAAACATACGACGACCGAGACGACAGCAGCAGCGAGAGTGAGGAAGAGGATGGAGGGAAGAAACGGAGCAGTGAGGAAGACAAAGAGTAGACTTTTCTGTATGAGACACGACTCAGACTCAGTTTCTGAAACAAATGTTCATTAGAATTTACAGCAAATTAAATGTTGAAACATTTTGTACATCCAGTGGCTCTCTGAGGTCAGCGGGGGTCGGCGGGTCAGGGAGCCGCGGCCCCACGTTATTCGATGTCCTCTGGCCGGACGGGGTGCGGCAGCGGGATGATGGACTTCTTCTCTGTGTCTCTGGACAGAGCCTTCCTCATGTCTGCAGGAAAAGCGTGCTCCAGTCAGGACGGCAATAAAAAACGTTTTCTATCTAACAGCATTTCTGACACCTTGGAGTGTTTCAGTAGAAGAAGAAACAGCCTGCAGCCTAAAGGTCAGGAAGCTTTTTAACCCAACAGGAAGACAGGAGAGGTTTTAAATGCTGAGTCAGAAAAATCTGCTGAGTTAAAACTCTCAGCTTCAGTCAGATCAACAGATCCAGAACGATTCCAGTTCTGACCATCAGGATGGAGTTGAGCTGTGGCCTAGTCAAAGTAAGGCACTGTCGGGTGGCGTACCGTATGCGTCCTCGTCCGGCTCCCCGTTGCTGGCAGAGTAATACTCAATGACGGTGCGGTAGACGCTGTAGCCCAGACGCTTGTACATGTTGACGGCCACCTGGTTGGAGACTCTCACAAACAGATCCACGAAGAACCCGCCCTTCCTGCAGGTCAAAGGTCACAGCTTCAGAGGTCACACACACCCTACAGAGCCTCCCTCTGGGGGTCAGAGGTCATTCACCTCTCTGAGATCTCCTCCAGCATTTCCATGAGCTTGGCGGCCAGGCCGAGGCGTCTGAACTCCGGGGCCACCGACAGCGCCGTGACGTGGCCGTGCCACTCCTCCCGCGCTACCGATCCCTCCGCCTTCCCCATGACTGACCACACAGAGAGAGACATGACGCTGCTGCAGCATCGCCGCAGCGTGCTGCAGCAGCGCTCCACCATGCTGCAGCAGTGCTCCAGGCTACACTTACTGTAGCCCATCAGCTCTCCACCCGGAGCTTCAGCCACGATGAAATACTCGGGCCAGTGGGCCAGGTACTGCAGGTAGAACGGGATCCCATACTGCAGGTTAGCTGAGGAAACGGCCGGGGAGTGGAAGGGAATAATTCAAGGTTTTTATAGTAAAAAATCTGAAAAGTGTGGAGTGCTTTTGAATTTAGCCCCTCTGGGTTTGGCATCCAGCAGCTCTGAACATCTGAATAAAATAAAACTTAACACTTCAGATTTTATCTGTAAAAAGTAATAAAATCAAATATTTTTTTCTTCCACTAAACTATACTCGTCATGTTGGTCACGTAACACACTTTTCAGTTCAAAGGGGAAAACAGAGAGGTTTCTGGATGTGAATACTTTAGCAGACACTGCAGATGTAAAAGGACAATATACAGAAAACAATTATTTCTACTTACTATAACTGCCTGTAAATCTTAAATTCTAAAATATCAGTTGTATAAACATCTGATTAGAGGAGGATACAGTTTCTGTGAGAGGATCCAGGTTTCTGTTGAAAGATTAAAAACATTTAATGGTTAAATTCCTTTTATTGATCACTTTGCTGCTTCTGGAAAATAATTATTGATCACAAATACGGGAGGAAACGGCCAGTAAGTCAACGTTAACGAACGCTTTACATATTTGTGCTAAAAATAAGATTTTATGTTAAATTAACGAGTTGAAACATCAGACTGGAATCAAACACGAACCCAGATGGTTCCGATGGGCCTGAAAGATAATTCGGCATCAGTTTGAAGGATGCAATTGTTTGAATAGATCAGATAATCTGAGGTAATACCAGGTATCTGACCGGGTCCGGGTAGAACCCGCCGGCTGGGTTCGGATAGACGGGCGGGTTCTGACTCACATGTTGTTGAATTTAAACAGATCGTCACAGGTAAACGGCCGTAACGAAGTCATCTTCCTCCTGCTGCCGCTGCTATCCACTGAGGAAGAGGAGGAGCTGCAACACCAGCCACGACCACCGGTAGCTCCCCCTGCTGGAACCAGCGAGCACTGCAGGCTCTCCATGGCCATGTCTGCCCCCTGCTGGGCCAGAGCGGAACTACTCCACACAAGTAGAGAAATCACAAGTTGGCCTGGGAACGGGACCAAATATTCTGGACTTTCTGGGTTAAAGGTAATTTAGGTTTTAATGAGTAAAAAACTTTAAAATTTTATTATCATAGAAATAAAGGGCCGGGGTGGGAACTGAAGGGAACCGGCCTCACTGGAACCAGAACGTCTCTTCCGGTTCTTCTGTCGCTGCGGTTCCTGTTTGTCTGGTTTGGATCGGTACCGGCTCTGCAGCCCTGTGTGTGGTGAAGGCGACCTGCTGGGCCCGTCCGTCAGCGGTTTGGACTCGCTGGTCCAGATGCAGTTCGGCTGCGGCGAGCAGAACATGATCCACTTGGCTCCAAACGTCTACGTCCTGCGGTACCTTAGCGCCAGAGGCCCACTGGACCCGGCACATGCTGAAAGGTATCAGACCCAGAACCAGCAGAACCTTCCCCAGATGTGATTCGGGTCGGAACGGTCCAGTTCTCTGCAGGTTATGAGCGGCAGCTGTCCCAGCGGGCCGACGGCTCGTTCAGCGCCTTCGGCCAGCAGGACTCGTCAGGCAGCACTAGGACTCAGTACCGGGACCGGACCGGAACCTCCTCTGACCGTCTCTCTGCACTGCCTGTGCAGGCGCGGCCGTGGGTCGGCGTGGACGGCCGGGAGCCCGGAACCGTGATCCACTCGGAGCTGCAGGGCGGCCTGGATGGACCCGCGTCCCTCACCGCCTACATCCTGGTCGCCCTGCTGCAGGACGGCTCCATCAGGGTGAGCGGGTCCGACCCGGTTCTGGTTCTGTCGGGCGAGCGCTGCTGACGAGTCGCTCTGTCCGCCAGGCGCAGTTCGCCTCCCGGGTGACCTCTGCCCTCGCCTACCTGGAGGTCCGCCTGGACCAGGGCGTGTCCAGCAACTACAGCCTGAGCCTCCTCAGCTGCTGGCAGGAAGCCCCGCCTCCCACGCAGCACTCGACCGTCTGATTGGCCGAGCTGACCTGAGGGGTACGTTCATTGGCTCTTCGTCCCGACCCGGTTACGTATCACTTCCTGCTCTGTCCCTCTGCCAGCAGGCGGCGTCCCGACCTGGTAGTCGCCTGATGCTGGCCGGTTGTCGCCATGGCAACCTCGCTCGGCAGACATCGAGATGGCGTAATACGGTCTGCTTTCGCTCACCAACTGAACCGGGTCGACGAAGGTCTGAGCCTGATGAAGTGGCTGAGCCAGCAGAGGAACCACCTGGGCGGATTCGGCTGCACGCAGGTCCGGAACCGGTTTAAACTGGGTTTACTGGGCTTCATCCGGTTTCAGTCCAGGACTCGGTGGTGGCTCTGCAGGCTCTGTGCGCCTTCGCCGCCCTGCAGGGGACAGGGCGCTCTGACCTGGTCATCACGGCAACCAACAGGGACTGGGGCATCGACCAGAACAACTTCCTGCTGATCCAGAGTCGCCAGGTTACCATGGAGACGACCCCAGTGAAGTTCGGTTCTAGTCAGATATTGGAGCTTCAGGTTGAGTCCCAGTCTAGTCCCAGTTTAATCCCAGTCTAGTCCCAGTCTAGTCCCAGTTTAATCCCAGTCTAGTCCCAGTCT